>JH720356.1:387119-520229 GCA_000231825.2 Tetrahymena elliotti 4EA | reverse complement strand
AATTTTTCTATTATCCAAAATGAATTATCCTTTTTAATAGAATATTATTAGATTAAGTAGTCTTTAAAGCTAGATATCTTTTTTTAAATTGGACTCATGAAATTTTTTAATCATCTCAGAATTAATTTATTAAAATGAAAACCATGATTACTAACAAACTTAAATACTCTTTTTAGAATTATTTTCTTTCTAAAAATTAACCCAAAAAAATTTCAAATTAAAAATTTTGCTCCAAAAAAATTAGTTTTAATTTTAATATTCTTGAAAAATTTGAAAAAGAGAATATGTCTATTTTTGTGTTAAAATTTTTAAAAAGACTCTTTAAAATTAAAAGGATTTTTATCTTAGTTTCATTTTGTAGGAAAAAATAAAAGATATTAATAAAGTGAAAAGTAAAACTTTAGTTAAATACAACATTTTTTAAATTAAAATAGAATATAATTAGTTAGTAATGATTTTAAGTTTCTTTTTAATTTTTTTTTCTTCATTGCCTTTTTTATCACTGGAATTTATTTTCTTAACTAGCAAGTAATTATAATCACTATCTTATGTGAAATAGTCTTTAAATTTGTTCATTTTTATCCTGTTCCTGAGCTTTTTAGGTTAGAAATATTTTGTTAGATTAAACTGGCACTCTACCTTTTTATGATTTTCTGATGTGTATTTTCTAAAATTTTTGATAATGTTGGAGAAGATAAAGTTATTTAATATTACAAAATAATCATTGTTGAAAATTTAAGTTTATGATTTCATTTATTGGCATAAAGTAATTTGATGTTTTTTTATTTAAATAAATAGGAAAACAAATATCAACACCTAATAAAATCTACTAGATAGATCCTTACAGAGAAGTTTTTAGTTTATTATTAATAAAGATATGCTTTTAAATTTTCTTTTTAAAAATTAAAATTTTAATGATGAAGAAGTTTATTTTTTTATTTACTATCACTATAACCCTTTTTGAATTAAGAAAAGGATTACCATTTAATTTTACACATAAAGCGAATTTAACTGTTTATGTAGATGGGTAAAACAGAGGAGATTTAGCTATTGGTTTATATGGACATGATGCACCAAAAGCTGTTATGAATTTTTTATCATAATGTGAAACTAGAAAAGAGCATAAAAACTTAGAGAATATTTTAAAACTTAATCTGACAGATGTTGAAAATAAATTCTCATTTAATAATAAGCCAATATATAGAATTTATGATTCTTATTTACAATTTGGTGACTATTTCTCAGAAAGAAATAATTGGAGAGGGAATATTACTGTTTTCGGAGGATCTTATTACAGTGAAATAAATGATTATGAAACTGAAATAGGAGCTTTAGCTCAAGAGAGGTTAGAAGAAAATGGGCATGTTGGGAGTGAATATACAATATTTTTAAAAAAGGCATCTTTTGATGGAAGATAATCATTGTGGCATGTTTTTGGAGTAGTCTATTAAAATTTAGATCTTTTAAAATATGCGTTTTATACTGCTAGCGAAAATGATGGAATGCCTCAAAGGAATGTAAAAATTATGAACTGCAAGATAACTTAATATAAATGAATTTATGGAAAATATATTATTCACTTAAAAAATTATTAAAAGATATGTTTAAGGGATTATCTGTCTTAATAGATCGAGGCTAAAATGAAAATATTATCATATTAAGTTAAATCACTATAAATAGAAGAATAAAAGTATGTAAAAATAGTTCGTAAATAATAAAAAAGCTTATATTAGATATTAGTTAATTTTTTAATTGATTGCAATCACTCCAAATAACCTTTTTGTGTTTTAAGAATATTTTATATATTTAATACATCATATATGATAAAAAATTTATAAATAGCATCACTTATAATAAATATTGAACAACTATCGATTTTAATTTTCATTGCTAAAATTCTTTTATTTTTCAATAAATACCACACAAAAGAAGAAGATTGGAAGTGTTGCCATTAGAGAGATACATTTTTTTTATTTAAAATAAATTTATTGATGTATGGAAGCATTGGCAAAAATGTAAATATTTTTTTATGTTTAGGTTATTAACTTAGCTTTTAGTTGGATTAAGTCATTCCATTTAAATTATTAAATTATATGACAGACTTTGGGTAAATTACAGCTAAGCTTTGGAAATAGTTTTGTAGATTTCAGTTTAAGAAACTTAGAAGAATATCTAATTGAAATTTTTATTCTTTTGAGTATACTGAAAGTCATGTTTTGGATTAATTTCATCATTTATAAAAAAATTTTATCCAAACAATATTTTAGTTAGCACAGATATATTTAATTCAAGCGTAATTTAATTTCAATTATTATTATCAAAATTTATAAAAAATTAAAAAAGTTTTATCTGCGAAGGAAATACTGTAAAAAAACATCTAATAATGTATTTTGTTTCCTGACATTGTTAATTCATAACTCAGCATTCTTTTTATTCTAAAATAGGGGAGGAAAGATTATTAGTGAAGAGCTTTAGTAGCAAATTATTAATGGTAATTTATTTCATACTTACCAAGAAACGAAATAAAATAATAAATATATAATAATATCATAGGTGGTTTTTTAGAATGTAAAGACTTCCATGAAGGAACTTGTCTCTAAGAAGCGTTACTTAGATTTGTAACAGTCATTAAGAATTCATATAAATATTATATTCCTATTCATTTGATTCCTTTGTTGATATTCAAGCGCAAGAAATTAATCAAGGAGTAACGAATTCTTCATTTGATTTAGTTTAAACTCATATTTGATTGGAAATTATTTAAAGCAAATAAAACACTTTTTCAAAACGAATTAAAATTGTTTTTTAAAGCTTCCAAATAAATCAATTAATTTTTTATTCTAATAAATAATTAGACCTGTTGCTACTATTAGACACGCTTTGTATAATTATATAAAATCTTTATGCTTTATGGGAAGTTATGTAGCTGTCCTAAAGTATTTCTTATGCAAAACTAAAAATTGGAGAAGACGTATTGATGGTAAATGCATACAATTTCATAAAAAATTAATTTTATTTTATTGAATAAAAAAAAAGGATGGAATCCTGCTATTTCAGCTTTTATTGCTGGTTTCTCAGTCACATTAGAACCTGAAAATAGAAGATCTGAAATTGCTCTTTTCATTATGCCTCGTTTCTTTGAAACTCTTTGGAACTGGTTAAAGAGAAGAAGATTAGTTGCCCCTATCCCTGGTGGTGAACTTTTAGTTTTTGCTTTTGCAATGGGAATCATTAATTATTTCTATTAAATGGAGGTAGATACTTTATTAGCAAATTAATACATATATAAGCCATTTTTACATTTATAAATAGGAAAATGCTATTAAGCCTACTTACTTAGCCTTATTCAAAAGATTCTGGGGAGTTAATTGATATCGAATATTTATATAATAAAAATGAATTATATCCATAAATAATTTTAGAAATTGAATAAAAACTTATAAATCTTTGTTTGTATGTATACTTAATTAATACTTTTTCTATTATTAGTCTTCATAATATTTTTGTTATTAAATTTCTGTTTTCAAACTCTCCTCTATCTCTCAAAATAATCTAAAAATATACTTTTGAAAAATAAAAGAGTTTCTCATACTCAATCTAAAGATAAAATTAAAAATTTGTAAATTCTTTCTAAAATTTTTAAGTTAGCTTTGTTGAAATCGCATTCCAAAAAAAAATTAATGCTATTCATTTAACAAAAGCTTTCAGCTTTCAGCTTTCATCTTATTAATTTGAATAAAATTTTGGAAACCAAAGCAAGGACATTTATGACGTATAAAAACAAATAAAAGAAATTAATTAGTCAATTAAAAAAAATTTAAAGAATATGAGTTTAAGTCAATCAAATTAAACGAATTTTACTTCAAATACATTTGAAGAACTAATCTGAAAATAAATATATTATATTTAAATGACCAAATTCTATTTATCTATAATTTTACTTCCAGTAATTTAAACATAGAGTATTACTAAATAAAAAATATTATACTAACTTAAAGATAATTTACATCAATTATTATGTTAATTACTTTGTTTTTTAAGGAATTATTCCATATTAAAAATAATAAGAATGTTTTGAAAGCAAATTCAAAAAAATTAAAACTACTCCCTAAATGCTAATTAATTCTAATTTTTTTATTAGACTAAATGATGATTTATGACACTTATTTTAAGATATGACTTTATCAAAAAATGAATAAAAGAATACAAATTTATGATGCTTAAATCAAACAAATAGCATCTGAAAAAAATTCAAATATTAATAAAAAATATCTATTCTGAATTTCATATGCACAAATAAGATGACATGAAAATGCTTTTATAAATGTAATTAGGTAAGATATTAATCTTATCTTAATTTTAATTTTTCGTTTTCTTTTTCTTTTTAATTTGTTATTTATGTTTCTTTGTTTTCGATTTTTGTTTTCTTAATTTATCTTCTATCTGATCTTATTTTTTTCTATTCTATTCTTCAATTTTTTTCTTTTTCATATTTTAAATATGCTTTTTATTCATTCATTCAAATATTTTACTTTTAAAATAATTTATATTAAGCTCAACGATTTATCAATCAATTTTTTAGATGTTTTTATATTTACTAAAGAGAAATGGGAAGAAAGGTCAATTTATTTGTTTGTATTAGAGATATTAAAGTTGACAATGGCGATTCACCGATATTTTTTTAATATCATTTTTAAGTGAAAACCGCTTATCATAATTGATTTTAGTAAATGTCAGAGTTTAATTTCTTTAAAAAACTTTCCTGGATGAAGTGTGTGCATTTTTATTTATTTCGGGAGTTTAAAAACTTTTTTTTCTCTACATTTACAAAATTCAATTATGCAGCATATTTTTTTACTTTATCTAATTTTTACAAAATTTAATTATTATATGAATTATTTAAAGATTTGTTTTAATTTATTCCAACTTATTTTATCATTACCTAAAACCTAAAAAACCAGAAGAAAACTTCTTTTTTTAACAAAAAAACCAAAAAATTAAAATCTATTGTTTAAAGAAAAATCTTGCCAACTTTCAACAAAAAAAATTTATTATGTTTAAATATCATATTACTATTGCAAGATGTTAAATATTTAATTTTCTATTATAAAAATCAAAATAAAACATTAAAGATAATAATTAAGTAGTAATATCTTATACCTAAAGGAAAATTTACGATATTTTATGTACTATTTTTTAACTATTTAGTTGAAATATTTTATTATCGACTTTGCTATATCATTAAAAAAATAATTGAATTAAGTCAAAAAAGAAAATTAAATATTTTTAAAGAAAATAAAACTTGAAATTTTTTGGAGGTGAAAATAATTCAAACAAGGAAAACAAAGAGGAAAATTTGATTTAAAATTTAAATAATTAATTAATAAGAAAAAAAATAAAAAATAAAAAAATCAAATAAATTAATAAATTTGAGATCAGACAAAACTCTGTTAGGGAGGTGTATCAAGTTTAGTTTTTGAGGCTAAAATCATAATGGATGCCAAAGTTTTTAAACCCGCTAGTTGTAATTTTACTGTAATAAGATAGTATTTTGCATTAAAAAAGCAACTAATGAAGGTTTCCATTATGTAAAAGAGATCTTTTGATTAGAATATGGCCAATTTCATTACAGGTGTTTTTGTTGGCAATTTTAAACATTTCTAATTTCAAATTATTCTCATCGGAAAATCGATTGATACACCCCATTTAAAAAATGTCAAGCCTTAACATTTAGTCCATCTGAATCTCAAAAAGTTCTCTTTCTATTAATATATAAAAAGTATTTTTTTAAAAAACAGCTGAAATTTTGAAGACACAAAATACTGAAAAAGAAATCTAAAATAAAATAAAAACAAATAAATCAATAAATAATTAAAATTAAGAAAATAAATCAAGCAAGATTTAAATCTTAAGATAAGAAAGATATGCTGAAAGGAAACAAAACCAATAGCACAACTCAACAACAATAATAAGAAAAATCCTAATAAAAGCATAGAAAAACAAAAACAAACTTGAAAAAAACTTAAAAATAAATAATATAAATATAATACTTAAAAGATATTCAAATATTGCAAGAGCACATGACATACCCCTAAATATATATTTCTTTTATTAATATATTTTTTAATTTAAAAGAGATAATTTTTTCAAACTTTAAAAATAGTTGTATTTCATTTTCATTTTTTTTGTTTATTTAATTAAACTCTATAAAAATATTTAATTTCAAAAATAGTGTTTTAAAAGAAAAAAAGTATTTTAATCAAGGTTTTTTTTAATTTCTGTGTTTTGTATGTTTGTTGAGTTTATTAAATATTTTATCAAACCTTGAGAAATAAGACACTTTTAAGAATTTATAGACAAAGTAATATCAGAGGAAAAAAGAAAGATTTAATTAAATGTGATTGGATTATCAAAAGCAAATAAAAAAATAAAACACAGAGTCTGAGATTCGATTAAAAGAATAGTAAGAATAGTATATGAAGAAAAAAGCATCTAGAAAGGTTTTTACTTATTTTGTTAATTTTAAATAATATAAAATGAAAGCAAGAAAGAAATAGTGATGAATTTTTGTGTTTGGGAATCAAATAATTATGAAAAGGAGGATGATAAAGGAAAGGGAGAAACAGAAAATATTTAAAGAGAGAGGTAATTATAAGTGGAAATAAAGCGAGTGTTTTATAAAATTTGCATAGAGAAGTTTATTATATTAAAATAAGAAAGAAAGAAAAGAAAAGAGATAATAAAATATTGGAAAAAAATAAGAGAAAGAAAGCATTAAAAAATTACAAAACATCGCAAGAAACTAATAGGAAGGATAACACAATATAAGCAAAGCTTTAAGGCTAAACTCACAATTTTTAAATCCTTTTTAAAAAAGGGAGAATAGAAGGAATACAAAAAATTATTCTGACTAAAACATAGAAGACATCTAATTATAGTGAAAGCTATAAGAGATTTTTAGGAATCTTTTTGAAAAATTTTAAGTAATAAAGGAAAAAAAAACATAGATCTCCTTGAATTTTAAAAACATAATTATAAGATGAGCACCAAGCTAGATAAAGGAGTCAAAAAACCTAACTAGCAATTAGGAAGTACTTAGAATAACGGAACTGGCCCCTCAGGAAGTTAAGGCAGCTCAAGTTATAATAGCTAGCCTTACTCAAATTATAAAAGTAGAGGAAATAATTAAGTTAGTTATTAAAAGAAGGAAGAAGGAAGAAGTAATGAAGAAGGTTAAGGAATTTAGAGAAATATTGGAGGACCTCGTCAAGGAGGAGCTTTCAAAGATGACTCAAACAATACCAATAGAAAGAAGGGTCTTGGAAAGAACAAATTTATTTCTATCTACAACGATTATAGTGTCAGCCGTAGAAACGGATTTGAATTAAATTAAGATTGGCTAAAAGGATTGCATACATAATTCCCTTAGATATTTGTTCGTGAGCATTTGGCACCTATTTTTTCCAATAAGTCTTACTGTGATAGCTTCAACGTTTAAGAAGCTTTTGAAAAAGTTGTCAAAAAACCAATTGATGCTTTGCAAAGTTTCCTTTAACCTGCACTTGAGCAGCCTGCTACCTAAAATGAATAGAAGAATTAAAGTGATTCTGAAGAAGATCCTAATTGGGAAGTAGATGAAGAGCAATTCAATTTCGAATTTAAAACTTTTGATAAAGAGAAACATGCTTAAGAAATGAAAGATAAAAGCAATAAGAGAGGAGGAAGAGATTAAGAGATTACTAGATAATAGCAAAAGCCACCATAGTAATAATAACAATAGAAATAGAAGTAGCCTGAATCGACACAAACAAATGGGCTAGATGCATTTTTATAGTAACACCTTTAACAGCCCCTTTAACAAGCAAGCTAAGATAATTAAGGTGATGCCTTGAGATAATTTTTAGTTCAAAATAACATTTTCTCAGATTGTATAGGAGGTAATTTAGGTACTGCTACTGAAAATGAAAAAGAAAAAGAAAAAGATTAAAATTAACCAAGGCTTAATGATGACTATGATTAAGAATTTGAAGATATAGACATGAAGCTTGAGAGATTAGCAAAGGAAAACGAGTAAAAGAAGGAGTTTGAAAGACAACTAGTTAAATTTGAAGAAGAACAGAAAAACGAAAATAACGAATTAGAAGCTCATCACTTTGAAGATGAAGATGATGAGGAAGACGATGATAAAAATTTAGAAGCTTTTGGTGAAATTTCAGAGTAGCCAAAGACAGAAAACGCAAATCTCCAACCTCGTTAAATTAATAACTAAACTATAAATAAAAATGATTTTGAAGATGTAAGTGAAGAGGAAGAAGATGAAGATGATATAATGGTTTAGAAAAAAGATGAACCCACCTATTAAACTAATAATAATTAATAAAATCAACAAAAGTAAGGAGAATTGGAAAATTTTATGAATAAAGTGGGAGCCAAAGCCACATTCCTTGAAACCTTAAGAGAAAATAATTAGAAATCAGAAGATTTTAATAATAATGAGAAATACGATATTTATTAAAATGCTGCTTACAATTTTATTCAAAAACCAATGCAATAATAAGGTGGAGGAGTATCAAATGCATTTTTAGGATTTGGTGATTAATTTATAAATAATAATAATAATGATGGGTTTGATAATTTTGTAAATTTAATCAATAATAAGTAAAATCCAAATAGCTTCCTAAATAATATGGATGACGAGGATAATTATCCTGAATAAGAGGAAGAAGACGATGATGAAACTAACATGCATAAGGAAGAAAAAGAGGATTCAGATAATGGATCTGCAACTTAACTTGAAGATTTAATGATTAGTAAAAAAGAAGATCCTGAAGATATTAAATAGAAGGTTTATGAATCCCTTTTCTAGGGTACTACTGATTAAGAGCGTAGAGAACAAGAAGAAAGAAGAAAAGAAAAGGAAAGAATGAAAAATGATAAGATAGCAGAAATTATGTCATACTAAGAAGAAGAAAAGGGTAATTATTTCAGAGCTTGTTCCTATCTTTTGTAAGTAAATGCTGAAGAACCTATTTGGGTTTATAAGGACATGAAGGGAGAAAAATAAGGTCCTTACAACTCCATACAAATGGATAGTTGGAAAGATCACTTTTCTAATACCGAAGTAGCTCATGACAAGACATTGTATTGGATTAAATACAAAGATTTAACTCTTTACACCAAAATTTATGTAAGTCATGTAAAAGATTTAATCTAGAAAGAACAAAACAAAAATAATGAATACCTGATGCAATAATAATAACAAATTTAGCAAGTTTAGCAAGCTAACTAGGCAAATAGAACTGACCCTCAAATTCAACAATAGATTCTTAATCTATAAATGCTTATTTAACAATAAGGATAAAATGTAAATAGTGCATAATAACAGCAATAGCAATAGTTAATGTAAAATTTGCTTAAAATGAATTCTTATAGAGGTCAACAAATGATGTAGTAGCCATAGCTGTAGCAATTCTAATAATAGCACCAGTTACTTTAGTAATAATAATCATAATAGTAATAGTAACAATAGCCAAATTTGAATCAAATGCAAATGATGATGCAATAGCTCACATATTAGCAATAGTAAGCAAATAAATAAGGAATGTACAATAATTAAAATTATTAGCATCTTTACAATTAAAATGATAATTTGTAAGCTAAGTATATGATGTAATAATTATAAAGATAGCAACAAGCATTCTAACAAGCTGATTAAGGCTAGTACCACTAATACAAAAAGTAGAATAAATAATAACTCAGCCAAGGTAACATGAACAACAATAGAAATCCCAATTAATACATGTAAGACAATGTTTAAAGTATGGTTAACAATAATTAGTAAAATCATAGAAAAAATAACACAACCAATCTGGGTTAAAATTACAAGGCAGGAGTAAATCATATTTATCAAAATTAAAATAATGGCAACTACAATGGAATAGCTTAAAATAACAACAACAACTACAGAAATGATTACCAAAATTATAATCACAGAGTTAACCAAGCCAATCCTCAAAACAATAACAACTAAATGTACAACAATCACAGAAACTAGTAGCCTAAGCATAATCCTAATAATAGCATGAACAGCAATGATAACTATATTAAAAATAACTAAAACAACAGAGGAGGCAAACCTAGTTTCAATGACTAAGATTTCCCTAGTCTCTCTTGAAAATAAATGAAATAAACTTACCAGCCTAATACCTTCCAAAATTGGATATATTAATTTACTAGATAAGACTAAGCATAAATATCTTTTTTTTGATTAACTAACTAACTACCTTCTTCAATCCTTCTTCCAAAATCAAAAAAATATATGAAGGCTTAATCTTATTAATGGTGAGTAAGTAGTAAATTAATCATACTTTCATAAACTTTTCAGAAAAAAAAAACAAAAAAAAAAAAGAAAAGGAAAAAACTCATATTAACTATATATATCAATCAATCAATCTACCCACATATCTATCCATTTATATATGAATCAATCTAACTATAAAAACTTAAAGAAATGTTTCTTTCTCAAGCAAAACTGATTAGATAATCACTTATTTGTTTATTTTTTTATGTTCTATTTAAAATTATCTATCAAGCAACTCGTAATGAATAAAACACAAATCGCCCACCATTTTCAACTTCATTAAACTTTCTTTTATTATTTTCATTAATTAATCTACTTTTTAGTAAAATCTCTTTTATTTTCTGAAAAAAATATTTTTTTATGAGAAATGGTTTCGATCTAATTTTTCAAAAATAATTCTTACATTCTTATTAAAATCTAATTTAAATTGTATTATGGTTCAAAGAACTTCTGACAGTAAGAAATTATAAAATAATTTAAAAAATATTAACTAAAATACTAAGAAGAAGATTGTGGTAACGAAAAGATTATTGATAAAATAGAAAATAATAAATATCCGTATGAGTAAAAAACTTGCTTAGCACTAATTTAAAAGAAATTTATTTGTTTAAGAGCAAAAACTTAAATTATTTTTTAATTCTCAAAAATTATTTTGTTTTGTGATTTTAATAATTAGGTTTAATTTAACTCGCAATTGAGTTTTGAAGTAAATAAGAGAGGTTACATATAATAAATTAATTTAACTATGAATGAAAATGGTCTTATATTACTATTTTTATTCGTGATAAATACCATATAGAATAAAATCTAAAGAATAATTAATATTAGCCTTTTTGCACATAGTAAAGACATCACTCTATTTTTCAAACAATTTTTGATAGTCAAAGAAACTATATATTATTTGGTTTTGTTTGAATATAAGAATTAATTAAATAATAAAAAAATTAGTAAAAAAATTTTTAATGTCTCGTAATACAGCTATTATATTAGTTTTAGCACTTGTGCTTGTAGCATAAGCAGAAGCTATTAGTTTATGGCCTCTCCCTAAGTCAGTTACAACTGGTAATGCTACTTTACCTTTCTCAGTATGTGACTTCAACACTGCTCTTACTTAAAATAATTTGACCACAGCTATGAGTAATAAAATACAATTCTATGCTCAAAAGATTTTCTAGACCAAGGATTCCATCTAATGCAATCTTCGTGCTTCAAATTTCAACTTTACTATTAAAGTTAATAATACTGATATTAAATTCGGAGAGTTTGGAAAAGATGATGAAAGCTACAAATTAGAAGTTACACTCAACAAAACTATTTCCATCACTGCTAACACTTATTTTGGATTCTTACGTGCTCTCGAAACTTTATCTTAAGCTTTGAGATAGAATCCTGATGAAGTATCTTTGACTTATCTTCCTTTAACTATTTTAGATGCTCCTACCTTCGGATACAGAGGTGTTATGATTGATTCTGCTAGAAACTATTTAAAGAAATCTTCTATCTTGAGAACTATTGATGCTATGATGTATAACAAAATGAACGTACTTCACTGGCATATTTCTGATGATGAATCTTTCCCCATCGAACTCGAATCTATTCCTGAAATGTCTGGTTATGGATCTTATGGAGCTAGATACAGATATTCTAAGTCTGATGTTCAAGAAATTGTTGACTATGCTGCTTAAAGTGGTATTAGAGTTATCCCTGAAGTAAATATTTATTTATATTTAATTTACTTTTCTTGTCTTACAATACAATAAAGATTTATGGATCCTAAATACTATTTCATTAAGTACGAGAATATTAATTTTTTCTTTAATTAATTTATAGATTGACTCTCCTGGTCACGTCAGATCTTGGGGTAGATCACCTAAGTACTCCAACATTACTATTGCTTGTCCAGGAGGTGAACATTACAACAACTAACTTGACCCTACTTTAGACTTGACTTATGAAGCTAATGACCTTATTTTCAAGGATATCTAAGATCTCTTCCCAGACTAGTAAGCTAAATAATACTTTTTTTATAGATTAAAATAGATAAGCCCAAAAACCCAGTTTAAGTCAATCCTATTTTATAAGGATTTGTAAAGACTTAATTAAAATCATTAATAATAGCCACTTGTATTTCTTGAAAACAGCTGCTAGATAAAATTGAACAAATTTACATTTTTAATGCACCCTAAACAAAAACTTATTTCGATTGTAAGATAATTATTGTAATAATACAAAAAATTACAATATGGAAAATAAACAAAAAATTTATACCTTGATTCATCTATTTTTTTTCTAAATTAATTTCAATAATTATTAGATATATTCATATGGGTGGTGATGAAGTTTTCGGATCATGCTGGGAATAAAGACCTTCTATTAAATAATTTATGTCTAAGAATAACATTTCTGACTACAATCAACTCTAAGTTTACTACAGAAACAGACAAAAAAAATCAATTTAGGCTAACAGAACCAAGATTTACTGGGCTAATGAAGTCTAACACATTCCTCCTGCTCCTGAAGATATTATTTAATTCTGGGGTTAATCTTACACATATGATGTTATTCAAAATTTACCTAACAAGGTTATTTTGAGTCCTGAAGATTTCTTATATATCAACTCTGGTATCAACTTTATTTGGGGTAACTTCTTTGGTAATTTCACTACCTGGTTAAATATTTACCAAGTCAACATTACTCCTGCTGAAATTGAACGTTCAAGAATTTTGGGTGCTGAAACTACTTTATGGGGTGAAGTTAACACTGATTCTACTTTGGATGTTTACCTTTGGGTTAGATCTAGTGCTCTTGCTGAAAGACTTTGGACTGGTAACCACAGTACCCCTAGTGAAAGTGCCATCAACATGAGTGATTTAGCCAGAAGATTGAGCTTTATGGAAGATTTAATGATTGAAAGAGGAATTAATGCTGCTCCTGTTACTAATAGATTCTGCAAGGAAAATATTGGTATTTGCTTTGACTGGAGAAATGCAAATGTATATCAATCCTCTCCGTCTACTGAAAAAAAGCTTTGGAGAAATCCAAATGGAAATCACTCCTCAACATCTTCTGAAAGAAGAAGTACTTATTGAAAACAATAAAATTCATTTCATGAAAAGTTATTGAAAGGCAAAAAGAATATTAAAAAATTTTTATATAAATTTATGGTAAAAAATATATTTAGTGAAATCATTTGAATCTTAACAAAGTAAATTGCCACATAATTTCTTCTTATTTTATTAAAAATTAAATATGAAATTTTAATACCAAATATGTTCACATTTTCAGTAAAACTCTATGTTTTTAAAAATTTAAATCATATTTTATAATAAAATCGATAAGAAGTAAAATACAATTTTTGAGTTTTAACAAAAAAAAAATATCAAAAAAATAAGTTCTTAATTTTACTTTTCATATTGGTAGAAAGAATAATAAAAAGGAAATAATATTTTATATTAAATACACACAATTTTTAAAGTTATTAACATTTATTGTGAAACATTTTTAATATTTTATCATTTAATAAACTAGCTAATTATTAAATTAAACAATATAATTTATAAATAAACAATATTTTTGTGTTTATTTTTCACAATTTAAAAAGACATAAATATGAAAAACTTTGATGAAAAATAGTTATTTATTCTTTAGTTAGTTAGATTCTGAACAAAGAATAATCATATAATTTATTCAAATTTTAAAAAATTATTTTTTTACAATTTAAAAGAAATTATAATATAAAAGATGCTGAAATTTTTAACAATTTAGTTGAAGATATTAAGTAAATTAATTGCAAATATTCTATTTTAGTTTTTGCTATAAAAATAATTGCAAACTTTAAAGCTAGAGATACAATTTTTATTTATTATTAAATTAAATTCAAAAAAAATAATTGAAGATTATTTCAAAGCGAATATATCTATCTATCTATTTAGCTTGATAAAAAGAACGATAAACCTAAAAATAAAATGAATTTTTGGTAATTTATATTGATTCAATTAAGAAAAGGATTCTTATTTGGATTACAGTTTGAATACTTTTAATATGTAAGATAAATTGGATGGCTCGCAAGTAGATTAATTAATTGGGATGTTAAATTTAGATTATTAGGACTCACATCATTAACTTTTGTTCTTTGAAGTTATAAACTTAAAAACTTTGTTCGATTTTTAGATGAACTTATTCTGATTCTTCATTTTAAAATATAATTTTTGTAGAGCTATGTTTGCACTTTATGTTAAATACTTATTTTTTTGATAAATAAATATATTTTAATGATTGAATTTATTTTGATTTGTCTCTTCTTGTACAAAGATTAATTTTGAAAGGATAGTAAAAATATAAATATTCATTCTATTCTTATTATCTGATGGAATATTCCTAATAAAATAAATCAGATGATGAGAAAATTTAGAAATGTGAAGTAGAAATAATTTTATTAAACAAGAAACAAGGCTAATTTTTTTAATATTAGTAACAAAATAAATAAAATACATATTATAAATTTTTTAAATCATATTTTCAATTAACATTTTATATTATTTGTTTATTTATTATGAGAGTTTAAAGGGATTTTTTTTAATTCATCGATGCTTGAGATATTTGCTGCATTGCTTCAAAATTTAGTAGAGTGCAAAAAGTTTGCAAAATGTTAAAATATGAAACCAATTTATTGGGAATATTTCAATTATATGTTTTCATTATTAAGTATTTCCTAAAGAAGAGGTATAAGATTAGGATGCTATTAGGCAAGTAGATGGCTTTGTGGGAGCTAAATAAATAGATTGGAAAATATGTAGCATAGATCCACAAATAATTACTCCTATCCATTTAATGTAATTGAAATCAAAAAATTTATTAGCTCAGGCTGTTAAGCAACGTACAGAGGAAAAAGTACAACAAGATTAGACAAAAATACAAAACTTTCCCTTTGGATTTCAATTATATTAGACTACATACATTTATTAAGAGCTAGTAAAAGTGCATTCTTTTAGTTGGGATTGTATTATACAAATTTAGTAACAACTATGTCTACATTTACTTGGTTATTAATTTAAATATCATTTTCAGTTACTAAATGTATTATACACTCCATTTTTTCTTATGGAAGCATAGCCAAAGCATTTGATAGCAAAGTTAGGCAAGCTATTGTATTTCCATTATGAGTGGATATTAAGAGAACAGTTAATATACGAGTGATCACAATTTCATCAAAGTAAAGGGCATGAAACTAAATTTCTCCATCTTAAGATAGAGTTATGAGATACCATAGAAGTTCTTGGATAACTCTTGGATGAGATTTAAATCTATTCAAAATAAATGCTATATTTTTAGAAATACTATCATTTTAGTAGTAAAATTTCTATGTTTTATAAAAAATATTCAATAACCATATTGTTTCTGCTATTAGTTAAGCATTTGGGAGATATAAAATGGTGTTTTGGATATTTGTTAAAAGTTAATTTTGTTAATACATCAAGATCCTTGAGCTGAAACTTTAAGACTCTAAAGAAATGTTACCTAGGATTAATATAACCTTAGTCAAAAGAATACTAGCTAACTATTGATCTACCATACGAACACAGTGATTAACAAAATTTATGATGGCTTCAGCATTATTCTCATAAATCTAAAGAATTTCTATGCGCATCTCTTCAGTAGAAGAATAGTTTGAAAGAATCCATATACATTCATAGACAACATCCATGCTAAATTTTTCTTTATTTTATACAATATATATCATTCCTTAAAACACTTAAATCATTGATTAAATATCGTTATTAAAGAGTTCTGATTCCTTTATTTTCTTCTTTTCTATTTCATTTTATTGATTTTGCTAAATATCCTAAATTTCATTTCCATATTCCATGATATTCATATTTTATGATTAATACATTTAATTACTGCTATAGTCGCTATTGCTCATATTGTTTATGCTAGCCAAGTTTTTACGAAGCAAATTTAACTCTTGTTTTAGCTGTCTAGACTCTTTATAAGATAATTTTTTCTCACAGTTATAAACTTGTTAAATTAGCTTTATTATATCTGAAGGTGTGCAAGTAGTTTTGATTTAATTGAAAATCATAGCTCCATCACCCTCCTCTAATTTAGCAGAATTGTGATTAGAGTTATTGTTAATAATTACATCATTAATCATTCCATTTTGAGCCATCACAAAGTTAAAATCATTAATAAGTGACTAGCTTGGGTCATCTGGATTGCTTGCAGAGTACCCACTATTTGCAACATTTGAAATATCATCTAATGAGATTAATTGTTAATCTGGTTATTGCTAATTATTTTAAGAAAATACTATTTATGAATTAATTTATTGCTGCTATTATTCCATTGTTTAATAAGTTGAATGCTCTTCTTCATATGCTTTTTTCCTCAAGTTATGTATTAAAGCCTTGCGCTTTGATTTTTGCTATTCTTACATACGCTTTTTTTTCATTTCTTAGACACACATTGCTTCTTCAGATTACATATACTCCTCTTATCCTTTACCTTTACTTGAACAAATTATATAACTTTCAGTCATAGTTGGGGCAAACAGGTTCTAAATATTATTTTAATTTGAACTTGGATTCCATTAAATGTTATTGTTTGTAAAGATGTTCATTAATATTCTTGTTCAGCTAATTATTTGTTTAGAAATATTTTAAATTGTGAATCTTTTTAATATTTTGAAATTAATTTAAGATAAAAAGTAATTACCTCCTCAGAGATATAAAAACCAAAAAAGCAAATTTTTAACCAATTCGCGGTTAATAGCTTTTTAGAATAGCTTTGCTATTAACTAAATAATTAACAATCAAACATATAAAAGTATTTATCTCATCAAATTTTACATTACTTGGTGGTATCTATCTTGTCTCTAAATTTTCTAACATACTTCTTTTTCTAACATTTCAAAACTAAAATCAAACAAATAACAAAAGCATAAAAAATATAAAAGACCAGATGATCAGAAATACTAGCTTAAATATATTTTGATCTAACCATTTGAAAAATTACTAATTAAATTATTTTTTTGTTGTTAATTATCTTAAAATTAAAAGTTTTTAAAACAGAAATAGTCAAAAAAGTAAACAAAGAGCTGCTAAAAATTTTTATTTAAATATTTAAAGTATATGATTAAAATAAAATATTTGTTAAAATCGTTCTTTTTTTTTTTGATAGTCAATGACATAAAAATAAAAGTTCTTGATGTTGAAATAGATAATCAAAAGTAAAAAAAGTAAATGAATAATATGAGAAGCTCTTCAACAAAATATTTTAAACACAAAACTAACTATTTAATTATTTTTTGGTTAAATTTACTCATAAAATAGGAAAATGATTCAATTAAGGTGAAATAAGTAAGAGTAATTTATTTTAAAATTTTATTTTGCTTACTTTTTATCATAAATTTCAACCTTAATATTAAAAATAAAGTGTAAACTTCGAATTCTATCTGTGAATATTTTGAAATAATACTAAAATTTTTAAACAAAATATACAGTCTAAATTTAATATCCATAAATAATAACTGAAATTTAGTGAGTGTTAAAAAATCAATTAAGAGAAGAAAAAGAGCAAAAGAATGAAACATATAAAAAGTGGTATTTGTAAAAATATATAATGGTAGAACAAACAGATAAAGTAAAGATTAATATTTAAGAATACAATCACATAACTATATTATTTAGATTTTTATAATCCTTATAGGAGAGTCTTTAACTAAATTAGAATGAAGAAGATGAGAGTGGTCTATCCGCTTTATTAATATTGAAATGTTAATTTTAGCGAAATCAGGATATTTGAAATATTTGTACAAATAATATTGATAAGATAGTTCAATAAAAAAATTTATTGAAAAGAAGTAAACCTAAAAGCAATAAGTGAAAAAACAAATCAGTTTTTATACTCACCTAATGATATTTAAAGGTCAATAAAATAATTTGATATAACACCTATCAATATCTTTTATTTATTAAATTTGCCACCTTAAAGTTAAACTTTATTAATATATTTGTGATTAATTTATTTATACTTAGTTTAAAACTTTAAATTCTTCTTATAGTTTTATTTGGGGGGAAATGAAGGGGATAGACATGCAGCCCTTTATATATCAATTAATATAATAATATTTTAAAGAGGGAAAAGCATTCCTCTACTCCTCAGTGTTTGTGTCTTGAGAAAATCAGAATATAAGAGGAGATAAATTAATTGAAATGTTTTATTATATTCAATAATGGCAGGTCATACCATTTTTTAAAGTCTGTGATTTTAGTTAATAGTTATAATTCTTTATTTTTCTATCTGTTACCATTTTATTTGTTTGTTTATTTATTTATTATAATTTACTTTGATAAAAATCTATGGAATTGATAATTCTAGATGCTTTTTTGTAATCTATCTAGACTTATACAATTTTTACTCATTTAGTTTAGTTTTCTTTTTCTTAATATTATTAAGGATTTTTGTCTTCTTCTTCTTCATCTTCATCTTCTTCTTCTTCTTCATCTTCTTCATCTTCATCAGAAGAATCATCAACTGGGAAATCCTCATCTTCACTACTTTCATCACCTGTCTCTGAATCGTAGAGACATTCGTATCTGTATAATTCACAGTAATTCAAAATTCTTTCATCAATACCTTCTTCAAAATCTTCTTGAACAACATCTTTGATTTCTTCTTTAACAACAAGAGGTATAATTAAGAGATTTTCATCATTTTTTAATCCATGCAATATATTTTTAAGCTCTTCAAATGTGGTTGCATTATTAAACTCTCCTTAATCTTGGTGTTTAAATAAGAAGTTAAGGCTAGAAATAAAAATGCTGATTCTTATAAAATCTTCTTTTTCTTCTTAAAAGCGATCAAAGTGATTTATTATTGAAGACACTTAGCTTTTAGAAGAATTAATTATTTTACTTTAAATTTGTTACAAAGTTTTAATATTTTCTTTTTTTGTATAGATCATAGTGAGAACATAATTATATTTTTTGTAGAAGTTATTAAGCAAATTAGTAATGTCGCTTTGTTGATAAAGCTTGAAAAAATCTTTGTCTTTACTTAAATCCTAATTGACTTTACCTTCTGAGCTGAAGATAACAATTTTATTACCATTCTTTTTATCTGCATACCACCATTAGTTTTTTAGGTTGTAATTAAAGAATTACACATGCTCCATTGTAACTTTATTTTGTTAATTATCTTCTCCTTATGCATTGTCTTCTTTTTTTTGATCTTCTTCATCTTAATCATTATGAATGTAGAAACCAGTTTTTAAGTCATTCTCATAAAATTCCTAAAACTTAGATTCATAATCTTACTTCTGTTCCACACTAATTTCTTTCATTATTTATGAATCATCTATTAAACCTAATTAGCCATCGATAGCTAAATTAAGATTTGTCCTTGATAAAAATTTATTTGCCATGTTTATTCGTCTAGCTAAAATTTATTTTACTTTTGCTGATTTATTTAGATTTTATTTTTTGATTAAATTTTAATAATAATTATTTTTCCTCTTCGCCGAAGATTTTTTGCACTTTTTTTAATGAATTTTTAATGAAAGCATCTTTTTTCCCTGATGTTATTATGAACAATAAAAATAAACAAATAAGCACAGTTCTTCTAACATCTCATAAAAAATAAAAAATTGTAAATTATAAAGTAAATTCTTCATATTATTATTACCTTATTTATTTTAATAAGCTTAGCTTTCGCCATAATAAAAAAGAAAAGTATTTTATTGAGTGATTGATTTATATATTTTTGTTCAGCAATATGTCTATCAATCATTCTATTCTATATTTTTAATAGTATTTATTTCAATTTTAATAAAAATATTTCAAATCTTTTCTGAGCAAGATATCTTTTGAGTTAAGTCATTTTAATTTTATCTCTCTTTTTGTATCTAGACTCAGTGTTGGTAACTTCCGCCTAAGAATAAAGGTATATTTTCTAAGTTAATCTTAATAAAGATAATTAAAAGACAATAAATAGATTAGAATTAATTTAATTTTGCTTTTCCATTACAGTTTTCAAGAATTGGCTGCTAAGAATTTCAACCTTCAGTCTAGTTTTTTCATTCAAATTATATTTAATACCTTTCCATAGAAATGAAAATAGTGATCTTGTGTTTACAATGTGCATTCTTTACATTTTTTAGGTAAAAAATAAAAAAATTTATTAGAGAGTACAAAATTAATAATTTAAAGCATACTTGTAAAGTATTTCTGGGTAATTATTTTTTGTTATGCTTGATGCCATACTCAAAAAACTTTTGAGATCATTTAGACTCAAATTATGATCTTTCATGTCAAGTATAATGATGTATTAATGAACAGGCCTTTAAAATATTTTTCTACAATTTGGGATTAAATTTCCCAAATTTTCTATCCAAATAGGTCTACCTTCATTATCATATCCATGAAAGCCATGAGGATAAACATTTTAAACTTAGTCATACTCGACAAATTAAAATTCCTATATATAGAATAAACAAATAACATATTGATAAAAAAATATATTTAATAAAAAATATTTTAGGAATTTAATAAAAAAATTTTTCATTTTTTCTTCTCTTTTTCATTGTTCCAAAATAAAAAATAAACTTAAACAAACTATTTTAATTCTTGATTTTTATGCTTCTAATTCTTATCTTAATTAACTTTAGAAAAAATTGGAGTAACTTCCATTAAAAATGATTGAAATTTATTAAATTAATTTTTAAAAAAAAGTGTATTTTTGTGATTAACTGATTACAAAAAATAAATAGAATTTGATTTTAATTTACAAATAATTAAGTATAATTATAGAAATATTTTCTCATTTAAAATTACTTTATTTGAAATTTTTTATAGTTCATTTTTTTAGCTCATTTATTTGTGAAATTTTTAAAAAAGAAATATGTCATTCAATAACGTATTTGGAATAAAAATTAACTGAAATTAGATAATTTTAGCTTTTTTATGAAAGCAAATTTTTTATTATAAAATTTTTTTAAAAGGGTGAAATAAATTTAAACATATTAAAATAAATTTATAAAAAAAATATTTATTTTTTTCATGAATATCATAGCTCATTTGAAAAAAATAGTGATCACTCGATTTTTTCAATGAGAGTTGGCTTTTAAAATTAACAGAAAATATTGAGAATATTATATTAATGTATTTTATTCCTAAAAAATAAATATTAAAGATAGAAATGCTGATTAAATTATTAATATAAAAAAATTTAATTTTTCATATCTAAATAATGTTTAAATAGGAAAACATATATTAAGGAGAATATACAATTTTTAGTTAATTTTAGGTTATGAAATGATTAAAAATAATATTCTTAAATTGTTTGAAATACTTTGCTAATTTTTTATTTAAATACTCAGACCTGTTTTAGTAATTTAAATTTTAAATAGTAAAAGTAATATATAAAAGAAACGATGATTTCCAAAATGAGAGAATAAAGAAACTCAACTAAATTAGATATTTTTAGAAAAAAATATGGTTTGAAAAATGTTAAGTTATTTTGAAAAATGTTGTTTGAAATAGATTTGATATAATAGATTCAAAAAACAAAATAAGATGATGTATATATATTTTTTATAAATTTTGTTAAGTAAATAGTTTCACATTAAAGATTTTAAATTAAATTTTAAAATTAATATTCTAACTAAGAAGAGTTGAATTTAATTATATGTATCATTGTGCATACATTTTTGGTTGTTTTTTTAAAATTAAATGATTAATGTTTCTTTTTAGTCTTAAGTTGAAGAATTTGTTCATTTTCATATATTTTTTTTAGAGTTTTTCAATTATTTACTGCATTCAATTTTGCAGATGTGTTCTTTGTTTTCAATTTACTTTAGTCTTATGATAGCTATGCATTCTTTAATTTATTTTAATTTTCATCATTGCTAGATTAGTTAGATCCTGGTGTTATATTATTGCTACTAACATTATTTGAATTATTGCCACTGCTGGGATAAGAATTTTTGAGCTTTGTATATGTTATTCCAGTATTCGAATTTCCTATTATGATTTATTCTTTACCTGGATTACCTTAGTAAAAATCATATGCTCCTTTTTAATTATTCGTATTACTATTACTATTTATCTGATTATTATTAGAAGTATTTAAAAGATTAATTTAATTCTTGGTTAAACTATTTGATCTCCTAGATTTTACAGAGGGGGCTCCTTAACTTGTAACTCTCTTTTAACTTTATTCATTGATTTATATAGGGGACTCATTTGTATAGTCTTAGTATTAACTTGATATGTTTGAAAGAGTATTTCTCCCTGTGGGCAAGAACTTATAATTTTCTTATTGGTTTGCTTATACTTAAACTTAGGACTATTAAAATTTAATCATTTATTGTTATTAAAGCTTATCTAAATTATGGAAATTCTGCTAGTAGTATGTATATCTTCCAAAATTAGTTGGTATAGAATCCATTCCTTATCTGTTAGTGTACAAGGCAGCATTATTGATATCTAAACTTGAATGTTGAGTATTTGAAGCAGCTGTTGTGGAAGATGGTTAGTTTGGATTGATAATATTAAATTCTTACTGAGTTCTATTTAAATGACTTACACCTTTTGTCCCGCTTATACTGCTAGTTGCCGTCATAGGAGTTGAATGAAGAATTTATGAAGGAGCAAAATCATCCTAAAGTTACATAGATAAATTTTTGTTATTAGACTTTGGTATTTATTATTAATTTTAAGAAGATCCTCTCTTTTTGTTACTACTGTAAAAGATATAATTCTACTTACTATTTTGAGTTATCTGTTATTAGTTTTTATTTGCACTATTTGAAGACACCCCAGAATTTATGATTGTAGTATTGTTTCCTACAGGTAGAGTAGCTTATCCTGATGATTTGATTTGAGATCTATCTGCATCATATGACTTTATTTTTTTTTCTAAAACAAGTTAGTTATGACGTAATTCTAGTATTTCTTAAATTAATTCATTTTTAGTTTAATTGTGATAACTATTATTATTATTAGTATTTTAGCTATCATTATTGGCATTACCACTGCTTTTTCCTCTTTAAGACTATTATGTTTAAACTTTATTTACAGTTTTTTAAAGACTACTAATACTCATATCTGCTTGCTGGGTATCTAGATTTTCTTCATGCACTAACTCCTATATGTCTTATATTTCTTAATCTTCTGTATTCATATTATTATCTGTTTTTTTCTTTTTAGGGTATCTAGGAGGAATGCTTCCAATAGCTTACTTTTAAGATTTAATTATTTCATTATCTTAATTTTGCATATAAATGGTTTATTCACTTTCACTAGCATCTTGATTTTGCTCTTCATCGTTTGTTGTATTTCTTCTCATTAAACTTTTACGATTTTCTTTGGAAGATGCATTACTTTTAACTACCTTACTTCCTTTTTATGACATATAGAAATCTAATTATTCCCTTAACTCTTAATTCTCAGTAGTAAGATCAGATAATTCTTTTTCACAAGTTTTTGCCTTTGATTTATAATCATCAGTTTGCTGACGAAGTTCTTTATTACTTTCAAGGAGTTATCTCACAAGAGTTATGGACTCAATTAACCTATCACTAAAATTATCATAATCCATTTAAGTGTAGTAAAGCTTGTTTTCGTTACCACCTTAAGTTTATTACTACTATTACTAACTATTATTATTTGTTCCATTCTAAGAAGTGCTGATTGCTTTCATAGCATTCGAATTAGTAGGAGTATCAGCAGGATGTCTAACAAATCCAACACTTGTTGATTATTTCTAATTTTATGAATTTGAGAAAGGTATACTTTACCTGATAGATTCATAATTGTGTGCCTGATTAAAAGCAGTAGAAGCCCCACTAGTATCTACTTCATTAGATTTTTATCCATTTTAAGAAAACTTCATCATCATTTATTACTCAAATTACTTTTATTACTGAATTTAAGCTTATTACTATATTTTGAATTATTCTTATTGTTGTTAAAAATGCATTTGTTCTTTTAGATATTATTCAGACAATCCTCCTCCAACCTAAAATGAAGTAGCTGTTTAGCCTAGATCTTAATCTTTTCGTGGAGCGCTTCCAGGTTTTTCTTCTAATTGTTTCAATAATTCTGCATTTCTTTATTTTAAAATTGCATTATTTTTCTCTGATTTCTCAAGAGCTGCAGTCAAAAAGGCTATATGTGAATTAGCTTTTTCTAATTCTGATCTTAAATTAATATTTTATTTATTAACTTCAGCTAAGATCAACTTGTTTGGATCTTCATTTTTAACAGGTTGGTTTTTAATATAAGTTGCTTTTGAAGCATAAAACAAAGTTGAGATATTCTCATCTGAAAATGCATCATTAGGTACAATACATGCCATCATTAAACAATAACAATTACCACCAATACTTTACTTTAATAAGCTAGTCAATTTACTATCACGATAAGGAATATGTTAAATTTTTGTATTTTAATCTATTTGCTAAGTCTATTACAACTAGAGGTTACCTTGAGTGTTTTACATTTATTGCTGAGAGTTAAGTCCTATAGGTTAAGTTGAATTAAATGCATTATTATTGTTTGTATTTTAATTTATTTCTGATAAAGCAGTTATTACTTAACGGAGTGTAAACAGAGATTTATTAATATCAATAGATTCTTTTGCCATTTTACCTTCAGTTCCTGTTAAAGATATACGTTCACTTCCTGCTAAATCAACTAATTGTAACTTTGAAGTAGTTTCATGAGCTCCCTGTTCGGAATATGTTTACACAGTAATAGTAAAAATAGTATGAGAACGAGATGAAGTCATGTTTAGTTTGTGTTGAGCAGTGATACGATTTTTAACTCCTTACAAAAAATAATTTTAGGCTTCTTTAGGATTTTTAATATCAAACACGAATAGATTCTCAACTTAAAACTGTTCTCTTGCATTCCACCTCAACTTTAATCCTTATGGTGCTACACCTGCAACAGCAGCAGCTCCTATCTAATTTGCATTTGCAGTATTATTAGCATCACTATTTTTTGCAAATTAAGAATGGTGACTTAATAAATCATATATTTTTTCATTATAAATTTAAAGGAAGCTGCAAGTAACATTGTAATCCTTTTTTGTTTATGATTTGAGTTTAGGTATCATAGTAAATAGATCCTCAAAAGCTCTAGCTACAATACCTTTCATTTCCTCTGACACATAATTACCACTTTCATGTTTACCTTCCATGGTATAAGTTTTTCCAGATCCTGTTTATCCATATGCAAAAATAGTTGAATGAAAACCATCTAAAACTCTAGCTACCATTTCAGTTACCTTACATTCTTCATACACTTAATTTTATGTTGTTTGTTGATCGAATATATGATCAAACTCAAATACTCTGTTATTATTGCTATGGCCATCATGTACACTGATCTTTCCTTAAGATTTATCAACTTTAATCTTTGAATTTTAATACCCTTTTCCTATTTCTGTATCAAGGAAGGGACGTAAACGTATTCCTACCTAGATTCTTGTATTCATTATGTTTCAATTTTTTGCAACCTAATAATCAAAATGAGCTTATTTGCTATTTATATTATTCTATATGCTACAAGTGATTCTGATAAAAAAAATATTTATTTATCTTAACTATAAACCTTTTAGGAACTCTTTAATTTAAGTTGAAGTTATTCTTCTTTAATTTATTGATTAGATTTAATAATTTAATAATGATTAGCCTTAATCATTCAATCCAAGTCTTAAATTTATAAATTAAATATTTGGTTTGATTCTAAGGCTCTCTCAATCATGCAATATCACATGATCTTGTGAAAGATATATGAGTTTGTAAATATATTTGAGACCAGTCTTACTTAAATTTGAGTTTTTATCCAATTATTTCAATAAATCTGTTGAAATATTATAAACTGAATTAATAATCAATATCCCTATAATTAAATAAAGATCTATACTTACCATTAGTTTGGTTAAACCCAATACCAATTTTTAACGTTAAATTTTATTTAAAAAATAATATATCTTTTATTCAATATCGACTTGTTCACCTTATTAAATGTTACACAAAAATATAAAAAATTAAAGAATGAAAAATTTTTTTTTGCAGATTATTTATGACATTTTTCATGTTATTTTCAGCTGAAAGTAAATAATAAATTTATTATTAATTTTCTAATAAAATTATTCGTTTCAAATAAAACCAACTTAAAAAAATATCAAGTAGATATTTAATTTTATCTACTCAATAAAAAAAATTGAATTTTTGCAAATTAATATTAATATTAGCTTTAATTAAGTTTAAAAAAATCATTTTTAATCAAACAAGCAAAAATAAAATTTTATTAATAAAGAGACTAATTTTGGTTGAAAAAAAATAATTTATTTGAAAATAAATTAAGAAAAATTTAGACTAAAATGTAGAATAAAGAAGAGACAATAGACAAATCACTTACAATAAAGTTGTTATTTATTTATTTAATTTCTCAATAAAAATAATTTAAAAAGAAATTTTGCAAATAGATTCATTTTTTCATAGGCTTATATATATTAGTTTAGCTAACATTATACTAAGGTCCTGGTGTTTACGAACTTGATTCTATACGATGTTTTTCATCAATAAAATTTGTTCTTAAAGTGTTACCGAATGAAGCTTTTGGTGATTACTTTCTTGTAAGTTTATCAGCCTTTTCTACATGATAATCTAAAGGTCCTGGGGATTAACTTAACTATTTGTCAAGGAGTTTTCTTGGTGCTCTTGAGAAACTTGTTGAGAGAGGATTCTTTTGCTCTGGGAATTCAGACTAATTTTTGAGTTATTTTTAAATATTAAACTAAATAAATTGCTGAAATATTATCTTACAAATGGTGGAGGCATTCCTAACTTAGATTGAGAAAGAGATTTTACACTTGAGATAGATAGATTTGTGCTATTAAGTTTTTTCTCAGCTGCTTTCTTTATATCTACTATTGAAGTATTATTTTTATTTTAAAAGGTTGAGTTATTCATAGAATTCATCCTTTTAGCATATTAACTGTCATTTACATTACCAGTTTGAGATAACTTTAAGTTTTCTTAGGAACGACTTGAATTTCTTTTTTTCATATTTGATCTTACCCAGTTTTCATTATGGTTCTATTAAGAATAGCTTGTATTCATAGAATAAGAACTATTGTTAATTAATTAACTTTTAGCTAATCCAACTTTGTTGAGTATCTTGGAGTCATTATTAAGTGAATTGTTATTATTGTTATTACCTATGTTATTGACTGCTTGCTACTATTCATAAGATTGAGCAGTTTAATATATTTAATGCTATTCATTTTCTTGAGCAATACCTTCTATTGTTTGATACTATTATTATTAATCTTAAGCTACACTATATTAGTGCTAAACAGATGTTTAAGGACGCCCTCTATCTTAATATTCTTCTTATTAATTTGCTTGTTACTTCTCGTCATGAGGCTTACTGAAGGTAGCTGTAACACTATCCCAAACTTCATTTACTATATTAATAAATTTAATTAAGATATTTTATCAAGAATATATTTTAAATGATATGGAAACTCCTAAAGTTTTGTTTAAACTACACCCTTAAGAGAATAGAAAATTAAAAACAAACAAATTGATAACTAATAAATTTAATAATCTATCAGATCCCTGCAGCAAAACTTTTTGGTTGAGTTGATTTTTATCAAGCTAACTTAAACCATTTATTTATTGCTATCAAAATAAAAAAAATGTTTACTTAATATAGAGCTGATTGCTTCAAAATTAGCTTTAAATAGCTAGGTATTCTGCTTAAATTACTCATCCAAATCAAGATATTTATTAGCTGGTTTACTGCTCATAATCCTCTAAAGCTCTAATTATTATTCATTTGAAGAATTATTTTAAAAGTAGAATTTTTTTTTAATTTTTCAGAAAAAGTTTTATTTTTTGCTATTTAAAAAATGAACTGGCTAAATGTAAAATAATAGAATTGTTGATAGATTACCTGTAATGGTGAACTTTTGCTCTTCATAGAATATCTCTTCAAATAATTTGGTGAGGCGCTCTACATACTTCTTTTCTTCTAATTTTTAGAGGACACTAACAATATCCTGAAGACGGCCTGCTTTTTTTTTAATAGTTTTGAATAATTTAGTAGCCATTTGATTGAAAATTGATTATTGCTTGCTAAGCGATTTTTCTTAATTTGTTTATAGTTTACAAAATTTTTTGACTTTTAATATTATTTGTGAAAAGTTGATTATTATTTATTTATAAAACTCTTAATAATCTTTAATTTTTTATTTTTATTTATTGCTTTACTTTTCATAAATTATGCTGAATAAAATTTCAATTAAACAATAAGAATCATTATTTTATTATTATTTGATAATAATTTAAAAGATAAACATAAAAGATATATAATCTATTATCAAAAAAAGATTTTTTTATATAAATTTGTGGTCTCTATCAAGATTTTATCTTGTTAAAATATAAAATAATTTAAAACTGAAAATAATTTCTTTTACTATTGGAAATTTTCATTGCAAATATCACCACAAATTAATTAGATTTGACCCTAAAGTTATTATCTGTAAAAATAAAAGCTAACAAAATTATAAAATCTATGACTAATTTTTAAGCAGTAAAAACAAGGATATCTTATAATAAATTTGATTCTTTTATAGAATCAAGTTAAGATATTTTTAATTAAAGCCAAAAGTTATATATGTACAATTATAGAATTGAAATTTTATTCAAACACATATGATAGAATACTTTGTGAAGCAATAATTACAGTGTTATTTTATGTATCTTTATATGATTAAATACTTGAATTACTTATCTTTTTCTTAACTTAAGTATATGTAAGAAAAAATTAGAAAATACTACTCTCACCAAAAAAAATTAATGATAGTAATGAATAAACTAAGCGTTTTTTATTAAATTATCTTTAGTCTAAAAATTGTTAAATAACCAAACAGCGTAAAAACTCTTTTGTAAATTTTTGAGTATTCTATCAATAAGTAATTTTTAAATTAATCAAAAGAAATTATGAGTATTCTGACAATAGAAAATAAAGAAGATATAATTTCAAAGATTCGAAAATCATCTAAACATTTTTTAGATAAGAATACTTAATTGTTAGAATAAAGATTGCAGTTAAAAGTTACTAATATTATAAATATATTAATAATGCATGAAAAAACTTAATATTTTAAATTTTTTTAGAAAACCTTGCTGCTTTATTGACATAATTTTTTTATTTCCAATTTAAATTTCTATATTTTGTTGTAATTTAATAAAAAGAATATAAAATATTTTCATCTCATAAAAATAAGAGCAACTAATCTCTTCATTTAAATTAACTTCCTTCTTAATTCCCAAAAAAGCTTCTATTCTTCAATATCATAAAAACTTTTAATCATACAAATATTTTGTTTGACATTAAAATACATAAAAATAAATAAAATTATTTGGAAAATAAATTAAATGAATATCAAAATTTAAAAGTTTGTTTAATTTTCTTAATATAAAGGTAATTTAATAAAATGTTTAAAATACTTTAGTTCCAGTTATAAAGTTGTGAGATGAATACACTTAGATAAATTTGAACTTAATTGCAAAACCTTGAAGACATAGTCCACTTAATAATCCCTTTACCAAATGTATAAAATTTTATTGTTTATTATTAGAAAAAATTTGATAAAATAAAAAGGAGAAACTATAAATAAATAAATTTTCTTTTTAAAGCTAAAATAAAAGTAGTATTTGAAACAATTAAAGAAAATAAAATATAATATGTATCATATTAACTTTTAAAGTACAGAAAAAAATTATAAAATGTGATAAAATTTACTTAAAACAGATTTTTAAATCATAGAGATTAGGACACTCTGTTAAAAACTAGCTAAAGCCTTGGACTCCAGAAATACCAATTTTATCACCTCTATAAAAATAAAAAAAATTATTAAAAACAAAAATGAAAATGCGATAATTCAGTATATCAAAAACTTAAAGATATTTTTACGGTATATCTAGATCTAAAGTCTAAAGTTAATTACATTTTGCTAATCCAGAACCAAGTTCATCTAAAATTTAATCATCAATTTAATTTCCACTTTTTATGGTTTATTAAAAAAAAATATTTTTTAAATTTAAAATATTTAATAATAATTAAATCTTAGAAAATAATTCTTTAAAAAAATAATTAATAATGAATGATATGTTTGGGCATGAAATATATTTTCAAGATATAAAATAGGGATAAGAAAATAAAATATTTTCCTTACAAAAGATCAATTTTCAAAGTTTTTAAATGAATAAGTCTAGCTAAATTAGAACCAAAGCTCGATGTACTGGATTGAACTATTTTATTTTCACTTTATTAATAAAATAAAGCTCTTAGTTTGAGTATTCTAAAAAGAAGATAAAATTAAACTAAAAAAAAAAATGGTAAAATTAATTTATTTAGTGATAAAAATAAATTAATTTAAATATAAAGAGATCCTTTTGAAACTCTTAAAGCCAAGCATCAACAACCATTTATGTATTTTGATTAAAATAATAAAAGTTATTTTTATTTTCATTTAGTTTTACCCAACTCTAAGATACAAGTCAGTCAGATTTGCACATTAAGATAAACCAAAACTCAAATCTGATAGACCTTTTAGACCTATTTTATTAGCTCTTTTTTATGAAATATTAATAAGATGAGTTGATTCTATTTAAAGAAAATAATAATTTAGTATTATCTTAAGCTATTTGAACTAAAAATATGTAAAATTATACTAAAAAGTTTGTTATCATGTTATCAAAATTTATAATTTTTAAATACTCAAAACAAAAAAATTTTTTTTACAAAAGCTCAAGTTTTAAGGTTTAAAGATTAGTACACTATGAAATTGCTAAACCCAATTATTTTGCATCCTATGCACAAATCTAATTTTAACTTTTTTTTATTAAGTAAATATTTAAAAATGCTTATCAAAGAATTAAAATAAAAAAGGAATATTTATTTAAGAAACAGTTAAACTAAATCTTAGTTAAATTAATAAAATTTTAAAGGGTTTGAATAATTAATTTATCAGAACAAGAATTTAAGTTATACTTATTCAAATTTAAATATAATAAATATTTACAATAGTTCAAGAGTTAAATATGAGACATTGATACATTTAGCTATTCCTGAAGCCAATTATTATGAACCTGAAGAGCCAATTTAGCAACAGCTTTTTTATTATAAAATATACCATTATTTAGTTTGGAAAAAAAATTAAAAAACTTAATAAACTTATTAAAAATAGAATGAAATAATATCTTGAATAAATAATGATCGAAATAAGAATTATTCAATTAAAATTAAAAATTTATCAATTTGTTTGTAGTTAAATAAGAAAAAAGATTAAAAAATTAAAATGTTTTCTTTCTTTTGAAACAATTCTTCTCAATAAATAAATGAATATCAACATAAATTGGAATGAATAAATAAATCATTGAATTCAAAATTCATATAATAAATATATAGGAAAAAATTATTTTTTGTTTACCTCAAGTCAATTTCAAGATTAATGTGATCTGGCAATGACGAATTTAGAAACTTTTACATAAGATAATAATAAATTTTAATTTAAATATAAAAAATAAATTACATCACTAAGATCATCGAAAAATGTTTTGTTTTAGTTTATCATTTTTTGTTTAGATTTTTTATTTTGAAGAAAATCTCAATTTAAAATAAAATTTAATTATTATTAAATTATCAAACTGTTTTTTGAAATTTTTCAAATAATCATTAATTAAAAAATAATGTAATGTTGTCTTTTTATTTTTGCAGAATATTTTTTATTTTATTTAGTCTTTTTTTGATGGATTTTTTTCTTTAATTATTTTTTTGTTAGAAATTAGACACTTTAATCTGATCAAAAAATAACTATTTTTAGCTAATAAGGCTAAGAGATACTTCAACTCATTTTTAGCTTTTGATTGTAATTTCCTATCAGATAAGTTATTACTTATCATAAATCCTCAAATAAGTTATGCTTAAAGGTTAAATTATTAGGAATTTAATTTCTAATAAAATTGTATGAGAAATTTATTATTTTATTTTATGTTTTAGAAAAGAGTTTTAAGAGTTGACCAAAGTTTGTTATTAAATATTTAATTTGGTGATAGCAAAACTAAATTAAATATAAAAAATATTTAAATATTTTATTTATTCAACTTCAAATTACTTTTCTTGACTTACTTAGTATGGTTAGACTAATAGTTTTAAAAAAAATAATTCATCAAATAAAATTGAAAAGTAAATTTCAAATTTACCTTAAAATGTTTGTTAATAATCTCTAAACTTATTTTGCTTACAAATAGTGTTCTCAATTCATATCTTTCATTCTTCAATGATAAAAATAGTTTGAACATTTACAGAAAATAGTAGATAAAAATAGTTTGAACATTTACAGAAAATAGTAGATAAAAATAATTTTTCAAAATTAAAATAAAATTTTAAATTAAATTAGTAAACAACAAATAAAGTAATTTCTTATTTTTATTTCTCAATACTGAGTTACAAAAAAGAAGATTTTGATTATTTCTTTTAATAATGAATAGATAATTCAAGACGAATTTATTTTTACTCATAAAATCAAGATAATAATGATAAAAGAAGTTTGTGACCATAAAATTTTGTTTGAAATATTCTTACTCCTTTTTTTTATTATTTGAAGGATTCTGAAAATATCTAATTTTTTATTAAAATAAGATAAGTCATTTCTGATTTGTTTTGATAAGAAAAAAATTGTTTGATAAAGATAGAAAAAAATTAGAATCCAATAGAGATAAAAAGAGAAATTGCAAACAAAAATTATTACTAAAAAAAATTTGTTAAATTTGTTTTACAAAAGTTAATATAAACAAATAAACAACACTTTTTTTAATTTACAATGGAAGAAATTTAATACAGTTAAGGAGGAAGCGATATATAAAAAGTAGTTGATTCTTTTTCAGATAAGCCGGAGGGTGAAGAGAAAGAAATTGTCAATATGGCTGATGCAAGAGAAAAAGCCTTAGTGAAGATAGCAAGATTTTTAATATTAAAGTATATGAAAATGAAATATCAAAAAAAGATCAAAAAAGCCAAAAATAGAATTAATACCATAAAAGAATTAGTAAAAACAGAAGAAACTTATGTGTCCAAGTTGAATATTATTCAAAATACTCTCAAGAGTTAAATGATGGATATTCTAAATAACGAGTAAGATATCTAAAAAATATTTAGCAATATTGAGTAAATACTATCACTTAACAAATAATTTTTGGAATATTTAAAGTAGAGACTTAATACTATTTAAAGTTCTTATACCTACAACAATAAATAGTATCAAGTAACTTTATATAATTAGGAGGTTTTTGATAAAGAAATATATACTATGATTCCATATTTCAAATTGTATACTGATTACATGCAAAATTTTTTAGGTTAAATAAAGTTTTTAGACAAGCTAAAAGAAACAAGAAAAGATATTAGAGATTTTATTAAATAATTTGAAGTAGATGATAATGTTAGCAGTTTATTAATTTTACCTGTACAAAGAATACCTAGATACGAACTTTTATTTAAGACATTATTGGAAAGAACACCTTAGGATCATAAGGATTTCATATGTACAGAAAAGTGTCTTTAGCAATTTACAGAAGTCAACAAAAAAGTCAACTCTTCTATTAAAAAATAATTGGACAATCAAAAGCTTTGTGAATTATCTGAGGCTTTTAAAAACTTTCATCTGAATATCATAGAAAATAAAAAGGAATTAAAATTGTAAAATATTTTACTCAGTAAAGTCTTTGTTATTTAATTTTTTAAATATAAAATAGTGATGAAACTTTAAACCTGATTATGGATGGTGAAAGGAGTTGTGTTGTCTCTTTTCTGAATGATTTAATTTTAGTTTAAGAAAAAATTGATGAAGAAAATACAAAACCTTTAATTTGCCTTTAATTGAATCACACTAGTAAGGTTCAATCTGTGGAAGATATGAAGTATTTTACTAACCTTTTCAAAGTAAGTGGAACTACAAACACCTTAACTTTCATGGCTGAAGACGAAAAAAAAAAGTAAGATTTGATAAAGTAGATAAATGAAATCATAAATAATCTACGTAAAGATAAAATGGATAATGATTTAGACAATATTGAAGTAAATATTTTAGGAACTGAAGTGAGAAACCCAACCCAAATATAAAAATTCAATGTTTATGTGGCAGAAATAAAAATTTTAAATATCACATTAAAAATTTGGGTTAGATATAGATAACTATCTAATATAGAGAAAAAGATTAAAAATCATATAAAAGATATCTAAATTGATCATTTTAGCACAAAATTAACTTGGTTAAACAGCCACAGAACAAAAATAATTGAAGAAAGAAAGCTCCACTTTGAAAGTTTTTTGAAAAAGGTTTATTTTCTTTAAAATTTAAATTTTTTTTTTTTTGAATATTCATTTAAATTGTTCTTGAAAATTAATATGAATAATTTAGATTCTCACCATGAAAAAGATAAAAGAATCATCGATCATGCCTGAAATATTAAGTGATTTAGGATTACCTATTAATTTTTATGATCTCCCTTACAGATCTAATCTCGAAGAGGATGAAAAAAACATGCAAAAAATGTTTGACTTTGATTCAAGTGATGATTCAGATGACTTTTAAGATAATGATATTTTAAATGATACTAATTAGGGGGATGAAGAAATAAAAAATTAAGAAGAGTAAAAGTAGGATCATAGCTAAAGAGTTTCAGAAAAAAGAGTAAGTTCTTTAGGATAAAGTTAAGAAATAGTCAATAGATAAAAATCAAAAAGTAACAGCTTAGCAGCTATTGGTACTCTTTCATCTTCAGAAATGCTGAAACTTTACAGAAGAAGTAAGAATTAGAGAATATCTATGATTTCTTACTACAATTCTGAATCTCTTAGCTAAAATGAAAGATGTTTGATAGATGTTGAATTTTTAGATGGATCCAAGTAGGAAGTAGAAATTAATTCTCAAAGCCGCTGCTTCTAAATATGTGCCAACATAGCAAAGAGAATTAGATTAAAATCTTATCTTGATTACAGAATCTTTTTAAAGGACTAAAAAGGAAACTTTAGAGTACTAGATGATGATGAATTATTATTTAAGATGCTATTTCCTAATTAAAATAGCTTAGAAAATAATGCAGTGCTTGTTTCTAATGGAGGAAGAGCTAGCAAATAAGATATTATTTTGGCTAATAATTAATAATTACTTTAAAATTTAAGAGCTAGCGAATAAAATTAAATTTAAGATAACACGCAGGAAATAAGTTAAAGTGATGATACCCATAACCCAGAAGCAAACGATTCTTAAATGGAATAAAATGCTCCGTTATGGAAGTATACTTCAGAGATTAGTTAAAATGAAAATTTCTTCATGAGAACTTTTAAAAGATTTGTTTCAACATTTACTGAGAAATATACTATAGTTTTCAAGAAGTATTTGTGGCTTTCATCACAGCAAGAGGAGTATGATATTAGAAATGATCCTGTTAGATTAGATTTAGTGAGCTTTTAGATATTTGAAAATATTCAGTAGCAGAGATATAAATTATCATTCAAAAACTATGTACTCTTTTCTGCGCTCTATATATTGACAAAATATCCTTAGTAAGCAGAAAAAATGTTGTAAAATTAAGAAAGTTGTGCTACAGACCATTGCTCAGATTTCCTGATAAATACATTGAAAGAAATACTTCCTGATATTATTTTTAACTCTAAAGAAGAAGCTTTTTGGGTATAAGGAATATCCGAAACACTTTAATAAATTAATGAAGAAATCAACAAAATAAAAGAGAAAAATCAATCCATATTGAGTAAGGTTGATATTTAAAAGAGTAAACTATTAGTCACTTAAAATAATTAGAAATCTCCAAAATTACAAAATATAGTGAACGGAGAATCAAATTTAGTTGATATTTCTAAATATACATCTAGATTGATATTAGAATCCAAGTAGAAATTAACATAATTAGTTGTCATAAATGCAATCAAATAAAATAAGCTTTTTGGTGTTACTCAATTTTATGTGAACACTTACAAAGACACTCTTAGAGATAATTAACACCTCAAAGAAAATGTGTGGCTTGGAATTAAACATAATATGATTTATGTCTTAGGACCTGAATTCAAAGAGTAAATATTTTAATTTAAATATGAGGAATTAAAAGCAACAAAGGTTTTCCCAAAACTAATCCATTTAATATTTGAAAATCCTTGTAGAGAATTCAAATTCAATACTACATAAAGTTTTGAAATAAAACAATTAATCACAGAATATTAGCAAATTAATTAGATGTCATTATAATAAGAATAAAATAAGAAGTAAGAATAGTCTCCAAATGAAGTATGAATCCATAAACAAAAATATCAAATAAAATTACAATAATAAAATAATATTTATCTATTTATAAATTATATCCAGAAATTAAGAAAATTCTCTATTTTTATATTAAAATATTTTGACTCTCCAATTTCAATAAATAAAAAACCTTTATACCTTACTCAAACAAATTAGTAAATAAAATAAATTTATTTAAAGTCAATCAATCACATTAAATTTCTAAATATTAATTTACTAGTAAACATCCTATTCAAAAGATTTGTAAATTTATTTTACCTTAACTCCAATTTAAAAAAATTTAAAAACAAAAAAAAAGGTTACTGTTGGAATAATTATGTAAAAAATGAAATAATATGATAAATTTAAATTTTATTTTAGAAATAAATAAATTAATTTATGTTTAAACTTCATCATTTTAGTACTATTTTAGATACAATTAATTGATAAATGAATGTTGAAATTAAATCTCCTACAAATTAAAATGAATTATTTTATTTAATTCTGATTAACATTAGGTTTCTAAGTTTTCAATTTAATTTAAGCTACTTTTTACGTAAATTGATAACTTCGTGTTCAATTTTTTAACATTCAATTTCAAGCTCTTCATTTCTTCTTACTAAGTTCCCAATTTTATATTAATAATTGCTTATTTTATCATTAGCATTACTTTAATCAAACTTTCTTTTTGAATTAACTTCTTCGATTTAAGCTTTTAACTTTTCGTTCATGCTTGTTAATTCAGTTTTAAAATTTTTTTAATATTCTATAAACAATTTGTGAGCTTCAGGGCCATACTTAAGCATCAATTCTAAGTTAACTTATTTAATATTGTTATATTAGTTAATTTTGCTAGCAATATCATTAAACTCTTTAAGCTAGCTAGATTCTGCGGTTTCTATATCTAGACTTGGGAGCTAAAGTACTTATGGTTCTTCCAATAATTAAAGAGACTTAACTCTTTGAAGTTCTTCTTAAATTAATTGCGATTCATATAAATGTGTTTTTGGCATTGGTAAATCTTATAAATAATCTTTTTTTTCCATTAAAGCCATTTCTTATTTGATAAGCTTTTAAACCTTAAGCTTGATATTATCATCTGCTTCTGCATCCACATAGGGAAGACTAGTAACTAACTTTGCTAATTCATTTTTATATACTAAAGGAATATCTGATGAAGTAATACTAAGCATTTTTAAATTGAGATACTAACTTTTCTTCTTATAAAAATCTTTCTTAAAAATTTATTAGACAATATTTTATTATTATTTATAAAATCTTCTTTACACAATATCTATAAAATGATAATAAAATAAATGTAAAATTCATTAAATTGAATGATAAAATTGGAAAATATTTTAGTCAAATATTTGAAGAAAAAATTAAAAGATAAATAGAATTATCAAATATTATCTAATCAAGTAAATGAAATGTTTTAATTTATTTTTTCAATATTTATTTACAAATTTAAATTATTAACTCTATATTTTTGTAGCTGAATTATAGCCTATATTTCATTCTTAGTACATTGTATCTTTTTTATAAATATTTAACATTAATTATTAGTTTAATGGTAGCTATTTGTTTTATCAATTTTTGGATAAACAGAATAAGCTGAATAATATTACTCTATATTAACAAATAAAAAAATTAATTTTTCTTACTTACAAAAAAAATAATTAGAAATATGAAAACATTTGATTCAAAAGAAGATTCAAATTCAAATATCACGTTAAACTCCACTGTGACAAATATAAAAAGTAGAAGAAGTAGATCAAATCTAAGCAAATTATAAAATAATTATGTCAAAGAAGATTTATAAAATTAGAATATTGATTTAGAGTTGAATCATGTGAATAATTTGGATATATGGAAAATAAATACACAAAAAAAGTTAAGAGAAATCAATAATGTAGACAAAAAAAAGTTAGTATATCCTTCTACTTTCATAGAGAAAACAGACCCGTTGATAAAAATGGATATTATCAACAATATTATGTAAAATGGTTATAATTTTATTTAGATTTTTACTTATTTTCTTTTAGAATTCCAATCAATAATGTTTAATTTGATTTAAATATAAATCATAGATAATAATAGGAGCTAAATTTTTAACTCTAGTGCTATAAATTTCAGGACAGATGATTAAGGAACTACTAATTAATCTAAGATTTAATCTATGTAATCATTAGGAGGAACTTCTCTTAATGGAAGTAGGAGAAGCAGTCTATTAAATAGAACAAATCAGATGCTATAATCTTAGCCTTAGTCTATAAAAAATTTTTAGTTTGTGAAAAATGATAAAAATAAAGTAGTTATAGCCAAAATAGTTTTAAATTAATTTTAAAAAATATATGATAAAGAAAAGTAGCTTGAGAAAGTTAGATTAATGTAAGAGTAGTCTAGAATTGATAATATGTTAAAGAATTTCAAAAGTTTACAAATGACTATATCAAGTTGTGCTATAGACATTAATGATATTAAAAAAAAAGTTATTACTGTTGAAAAAGAGCCATAAAAAATATTCGATTTCTCAGAAGAGATGAAAAGAATATAAACAGAGAAGTTAGACTATGTCAACAGTGAGAGAAAGATATTATAAAAAATGTATTAGTTGTAATATAACACAAAAGTTATCAAAGTATCAAAGAAATAAGTGAGAGATTATTTATATGATCTTCAATAAAAACTTTCAATTTTTAACGTTAAGGTAAAATTCAAAATCTAATCAAGATAATGTTTTATTCGTCTAAATTTTTGCTTAAAAATAAAGATAATTCTATCTAAATATGAAAGGCTTGAGAGGAACTTAGTGATTGGATATTTTTAGGAAAGAAAAAAGGGAGATGCAAGTAAATTTAATGTAAACTAAATAAAAGAAAAATTAAAATTTGATGATGTTTTTATTGGATATGTGGAGGTAATACTTAGAAAATATATTATTTACTAATTAATAAAGTTTTTTTTATAAAGAAATTAAAAGATGTGAAACAAAAAGAAATTGATGATTATAATGAAACAGTCTCTAAACTTTAGCATATCCTATTTACTCTGAAGTAATAGTATGAGTATTTGCAAAATAAATCTTAAGAAATTAAAGAAAATTATGTTAAATGTAAAGCACAACTTAGAGATATGTTTATAGATTTATGCACTATTCATCTTAAAACTTTTTTGTAAGTGAGTTATTATTGAAGTTAGATATTATCAAAGTTTATTTTTAAAAAGAAATACATAGAATTTAAGTTATATAGTAAGAGGATTTATCACTATAGATGAGACAGTACCTACCTAAAAGTTTCCTAAATGTTTAGATGAAACATCTATAGATTATATTCTAGAAACAGGAAGGATATTATATGATATTCAACAAATAGAGGAGAAAAAACCTTCTATTTTTACTAAATACAACTAAGAAAGTGAAAATGTTAATCAAGTTTTAAGAGAGCTAGCAGAGTAAATATGTAACATGCCACTTCTAAATGAAAAAATAGTTTCTATACAATAAATTCCTCTTTTTTAAGGAGAACAAGAAGTAATATTTGCTTGTTATTTGATAGTTTTACTAAATTTTATATTTAAAGCAGCAGAATAATCTAAATGGAAAAATATCGTTTTAAATACCAGATATTGATGAAGAAATATCTCATGAAGGGATTGGTGGAAATGCTACTGAGATAGGTTCTAATAAAAGCATCACTTTTAATCACTATTATTAGATAAGAAAACCAACTTTATTGTAAAAAGCTTTCTAGTCACAGTCTCATAATATGCTTGGAACGGATAAATTATTCTTTGAAGAAGAAATTAATTAAAAAAAGTAAGACTTCTTTTATATAGATAAAAGAGTCAAAGAATTAAAATCTCAGTTAACCGTTCTTAAGAGAAGAGAAATAAATCGTTTAATAGAATTGATTAATACTAAGTAGATAAAAGAAGAAGTATTTTAAGATATTATTTAGTAAATTATATTTTTCTTTTTTTAATATCATTTATTGTTTTTTTAATTTAAAGAATTATATTTGGATAAAATGATAATGATAGAGTCTTAAAAGAGTATATGAAAAAAAAGAAAAGAAATGAATACATCTAATAAGAAAAGTAGATGTAAAATCCTTTTTATTAGGTGTAAAAAAAGTAGATGAGAAACAGATAAAAGTCTTAAGAATAAATTGAGAGTATAGAGCCCTTGTAAAATAATAAACCATAAAATCAAAATCCTTAAGTTTAATTTAGTTCCAATTACTTTTATAGATCTCAATCAATTCCTAATCTTAAAGAGTCTTAAGTAGTAATAACAAACTCATATAAATAAAAAATAGAAAACACTCTCTTAAACCATAATAAAGGTAATTATAATATCTCAACATACAATTTCTTAAACTAAATTAAGAGGTGAATAGTAACAATAATATTAATCCATTCTTGTTTCTAATAAATTATATAATTTGTTTAAAGCACTAAAATATTCTTTTTTATTATTTTCAAAATTTTATTTTAACACATTTTTATTTTAAAATTATAACTCTAGAAATATTTATTCATAAAATTTTTGATAGAAATAGATATTTTCTATTTTATATATTTGGAGCTTTCTAATGTTTTATTGACAATATTTTTTATTGATATTTCTTTAAATATTCCTATTTTTAATTTTCATTAACCAAAAATTGCTTGATTTTCATAAAATATTAAAATAGTTTGAGCTAAGAAGTTAGCTTAATTTCTAAATTTTTATTTTAATTGCACAATTTTTATTAAATTTAGCAAGAAAAATATTGTTTTTATTAAAAATGTATTGTAGTTAAATAAGTTAATTAAGCATTTGCAAGCCAAAGACATGATTTGTTTAATCTTACTGAAAAAATATCATATTTATTTTTAATGAATAGCAAGTAAAAGTTAGTTGTTTCGTCACAACAACAGCAAGAAGGGTAGTATAAATTTTGTTAAAGAATATTATTGTAAGTTATAAAGTTAGTAATTATGAATATATACAACGATCATTTATATATATGATGATGCAAGTAATCTTAAGCAAAAATTTATTTTATATATTGAAAATTTTTCTGATTAATAGATGAGATTTTAAATTTCTATCACCTCCAATTTTTTTTATATTCTTCATTTATTCCTATTGGTTTACCTGATGAAGGGTCAATTTTAGCAGCAGAAGCTGGCCTTTCTTCCATTTTAGTTGGAGGAGGCTTAATGCTTTTATCACTTTTCTTTGATCCAATTACAGCTTTTTTAGAAGAAAAGTTTCTCCAGTTTGATACTCTTGTTTCTCTAGTAGCTTCCCATTCTTCTTCATTTAAAACTCTATATTATTCCATCATCTTTTTAGCTTCAATTTCTTCTTATTTTGCTATGATTTAAGAAGCTTACAGTTTTGCATGATGAATCTTTCTTTCTTCGATTTCATCAAATATTTTTTTCAAATTTTCTCTATACATACCTTCAAAAGTATCTTCAGGTAATTCAGATAATCCATTTTTCAAACGCTGCTTATTTTGTTTTTCTCTTTCAAAAACAGTTCTTTCTTTTGCTTCCTTCATAATACGTGTATAAATTTTTCTCTTTTCAGGATCACAAAGTGTTTTATAAGCTTTATCAACAATAAAGAAAGCATCTTTTGCTCTTGGATCTGAACATCTATCAGGATGCAATTTTACTGCAAATTATCTATGTTAATTTTTTATTTCTTCATCAGTAGCTTCCATATCTAACATTAAAACATCAAAAGGATTTTAAAAACACTCATTAAGGAGTCTATCTAGCTATTCATTTACTTCAATTTTCTTTTTTTTGATATTCTTAGTTAAAACCTTTTGGACTTCCATTTTAAACTAATTGATTGCATTTTCTGTTGACTACTTAGATGAATCTAGAGCTTTAATAGTGCTATTGGCATCACTAGCTGGAGTAGATGGTGATTGAGCTTAAGTGCTAGGAGTAGTAGACATTTGTAATTTAAAGCTTAAAGAAATATAATTTTTAACAAAATCTAATATCCTAATTAATATTAATAACTCTATTAATAAATTTAATAAATTAAATAATATTTCTTCTATCTTTAACATTTACAATCAAATAAATAAATTCATAAACAGTACCTAAAAGCCAATATTAGAAAATGTGTCTATCTAAAAAATCACAATTGTAGAAATATATATGACATATTTAAAATAATTTCAACAATATACAAAAATAAAAAATTAATTGCTTTATTATTTATTGAAAAATCATCTCTCAATGAAACTTCTTTTTTACTAAAACTTATGCTTACTTTAAAATGTTTTTTAATTTTTTATTGAAGACTGTTACTTACTTATTTATCTATTACCTATTACCAAAGTAAATTTTTAAAATATATTTTCAATCAACAAATTACCAATTTCTAATTTCTTAGTGATTGTCATTTTCATCAATCATTCTAATAGTTTCATTTCCAAGTTATTAATTATCATTTAGTAAAGACTTTTTATCACACATTACATTTAAATTGTTTTCTATAAACATATCCTTGGAGTTTGTGCTTTGTTGAATCTCAATATCATCTTAAGTTTCATCTAATTCTTTGATATTTTCTATATTATTTTCATACTAAAGGATACACTGATAAAACTAATTGTTTAAAAGCTTTTAGAGATGGAAATCTTCTTCTATATGCTAAATTAAAAAAAAATCAAATAAAATATTCATTTAGGAAAAGTATGTTTACATGATAATAGCTTTCAAATTTAATCTTACAAATGCAACAAAACTAAGACTTAGGAATCTAACTTTTCTAATAATTTCAATAGAAATAATCATCAAAAAAGATAATGAATTAAATTGCATTTTTTACAATACTTTGATCTAATACTTGATTTAAAATTTATTCATACTCTTTTTTTCTGTTTTATTCATATATTTCATACAATTTCTTTATTTTTACTTAAAATCAGCTCATTTTTCTATTTCAAATTAATTACTTGCTATTATTCTTTGACAAATGTTGGATTATAGGGCTTTTCATCATTTAGAATAACTAACCTAGAATCACTGATAATAAAAAGCAGTTTTAAATATAACTAATTAAAATTTAAATATTAAATTTACATAAAAATGCTTATTTCTTTTGATTTTTCCTGACTCTGCTTTTCATATTTCTTTTTCATTCTGAACTCATTCATGCTTATTAATATTTTTTCTTTTTTAGCTAATATTATAGAAATATTTTTTATAAATTAAAATCTAATTTACTCAAAGGTTCAGCTAAATATAAGTCTAAAAAATTGTTTAATAAAAAAAAACGACAACTGCAGGATTCGAACCTGCGCGGGTAAACCCAAAAGATTTCTAGTCTTCCTCCTTAACCACTCGGACAAATTGTCTTGTTGATAAATATAAAAAATTTTGTAATATTCTTTGGGAAATTGATTCCGAATTGTAAAAATAGAAAATAAAAAGAATAAAAATCATATATTTACTATTTTGAAATAACCTATTAATTATGCTTAATACAAAAGTAAATCACTAAATGATTACAAACAATAGAAGCAGTGGAGAAGTCTTCGCTCTTTTAGAGTGCTAATAAACAAATGTCCTTGCTTTCTATAAATATGAATTTACTTAATAAATTATATAAAAAATGAAATAAGTAGCATTGAACAGTAAAAAAATTACATGGTCTCTAAGTAAATGCTAGAATTTTCATAAGGAAAATATTTATGAAATTTTTGATAAGCTTTCACAAAACGAGTCACTTGAAAAGTTCCACTTTAATTTTTTATCTAATAATAACTTGGAAAGCAAAGACTACATAGAGTTGTACTCTTATTTACAAAATAACCCTAACCTGAAATCTCTAAACTGTCCACATTATGGCATAATGCTACAAAGCTCTTTAGATCTATTTCATAAGAACCATAATATAAATAGACTCCAAGTATCGATTCTAGATATGGTTTACTATAAAGTTATACTTAGTTTCTTATCATAGATTAGAAAGAAATTTGATGTACTTAAATTCAAATAAATGCTATTGAACACAAACCTCATAAATTAATTTTAAAATTTGTTTAAAGTAGTTAACTAGTTATCATTTAAAACATTAAAGATAAAAAATCTGAAATTTTCTTAGAAATTAAATGAAAGTATGATTTAAAAGCTATTTTTTCAGTGTAATATTAGTAAAATTGTAATTAGCTAATTGCAATTAGATAGCTTAGATTCTGCGAAATTATTGATTTAAAGTGTTTGCCAAAATCTTAGTTTGACAAAAATTAAAATCAAGAATATTCATATTTAAAGTAAAGAAAACACATTATCGTTTGATGATATTCTTCTTCATGATTCAGTTGAAAAATTTTCTATTTGTTTTGATAGAGTTATAAACACATTCTTTTTTGAGAATTTCATTCCATAAAATAGTAGCTTGATTACTTTGTAAATTAACTCATTTCCTTTAACCACTGAAATCACTAATGCCCTATCACAAATACCATAAATATAAAAAATGAGTGTATGTCTTAATGAAGTTGACCAATTTATTTACTTTTCCAAAAAAATAAAAATCCATCTAAAAAAAATAGAAATGAATTTTACAAGCAACTTTTAAAGATCTTTATTACTAAATAATAACAATTCTAACCTATAAAGAATAGAAATAAAATCTAAAACATGTAAATTTGTATTTAGTGCTTGCTTTTTAGAGGATGAATAGCAAGTATAACTTGCGAAATAGTTCGAAATATTAATTTAAAATAGCAAAGCTAACTTCTTAAATTTAAATTTCAAGGAAAATAGCAGTATGATTTTCCAAAAATATTTAGATTTAGTAAGTATCTAATATTCAAAAATAATAAAAATACAATTCAAAAATACCTATCAATCATAAATACAATCTGAAAAATAGAAAGCTGTAACCAATAGAGTAGCATTTGATAAGTTGATCTGCTCATACCTTGAATACTTTCCCAATCATATTTACTAGGATTTATATTATTGAAATAATTTCAAAACAAAAAAGTGTATTTTAATTCTATTTTAATTGTATTTTACTATTCATTTAAAATTTACCATCCATTTTTGAAATTTTAAGAATTTATTATTATAAAAGATATTCTTTGCAAAATTACCCAAAAAATTAAATATCTTTAAGCCAAATATTTGGAATTAATTAATTGCAATTAATAATAAATATTGAGTAAAAAAGTTTGATTTATCTCTAAAAAATCTTAAAATCCTAATTGCATTTTTAATTTTAAAAGCTTTTCATTCATTTATTTTATTTATTATTTTTCTCTTTTAAAACTTTTGTAATTTTATGTAAGAAGGATACCATTTTTTCGTAAGATAAAGATCCATTTTTTTAAAAATTTTAAGTAACATGAATAAAAATGTGAAATCTCTAAACCTAAGTGATTTTTCAACAAATTATTTTATAACGTTTAAATATTTTTCACATATTTTACATAAAATTAATACAAAATAATTTTGATTGCTTAGAATACTGAATTATAGCCTAAAATTTTGCTGATATTTTAATTAAATCAAGAGTAAAAATTAGAAAATAATGAAATAAATGTAAACTCACCAAGTATTAAGAGAAGATTTAAAAATATTTTTTTTTTTAAATTAAAATAAAAGTTTTTTTATAATTATTTAACTAAAGAGTAAAAAATGAGAAAATAATGAAACAAATTAACCTCACCAAGTATAAAAAAATGATTTAAAAACATTATTTTTTTAAAATTAAAATAAAAAATTTTTATTATAAAATATAAAATGAAAAATACTAGTAGAATTAATTTAGAAGAAGATATTTCGTTAAAATAATGAATAATTAATTAATTTATACTTTTACTATTTGATTAGAAGACAAAATTATTTACATTTTTATTAAAATAATATTTTATATAATTTCAGATTAATTTATATAATATGTTTGCGAAAAATGAAGGGTTTATTATTATTGATTATTATTTTTAACTTAAGCATTTATTTTAAGATTTTATTTTAAATGTGTCGATTGTTTTTTGAATAGGCTTTAAAGCTATTGGAGAAACACTAATTATTAGATTCAGTTCACCTATAGAATCATATATTAAGCTTATATATTAATACTCATTTTCTATCACTTTGTTATTTTCTTACATAACCTAAATTTTATGAAGTTCCTTTGTTTATAAAATCTATTTATGTATTTACTCAAATAAACATCCTAATGATTTAGGTATCTAATCCATTTAGTAAAGTTTATTGTTGTACCTGATACTGATCTTTTGAACGTTGATACTACTCATATTTGCTTTTTTGTATTTAAAAATGTTTAAAATCTATTAGAATACTTTTTATGTAAAATTAAATAATTATATATCTTTGGCAGAGATATTTTATTAACTCATTCTGATTTTTTAAAATTTTAACCTATCAGAATAAATAGAATATACTTTTGAATTGTCTATAACAAGTATCATGATTAATTTCTATTTTGCTTGATTTAAATAATAGAGATTTTTGTTATTAAATTTAATTAAATTGTATTCATGAAGAACTTGATCAGAAATAAAGGCTATTTAACAACATACATAATTCAACTTTTTTTTTAATTATAAAAAATAATTTTTTTTAAATTCTATTTTAAAGTAAAAATTAGAAATAAATTGTAATAGTTTGAAATTTTAATTTTTATGATTCTGTTTTTAATATTTCTAATTTGATTCTTTAGAATTTTCTTAACATATCTTAATAAACAAAAGACAGAATAATTTATTTCATTTAATATATCAAAAATTAATTGGGATAGAAATAATTACACCAAATAAGGATAAAAAGTAGATTAAGTTTAGAAACACATAAAGCCATAAGCAATGTTAAAATATTTTAACTTATTAAACAAGAACATAACATCTCTCTAGCTTTTAAACTAAAGATTTGCTTACAATTTTTGTTCAACCCAATAGCCTAAGTCAGAATAAACCTAGGATTAGTAAAAAGAACAATAGCCAAATAGAAGAAATAACAATAAAAACCAAAATAACTAAGGATAGCAAAAAAGCCCCATTCAAGTAACTTAATTATCAATGATATTAAATAAAGATATATCTCAACAATAGAATTAATTAATTTATATTTCATGAAGCTATTTCATTCTTCTTATTTTTTTGTTATAAATAGCAAAAGGATCTTGAATAATTCTTAAACACTTTAATTTAAGATTCTGAAAACCAAAGAATCTCAGCAAGTCGTTAAGATGTTTACCAATATCGCAGAGAAAGCATTAAGAATAGATTCAATATTATGAGTTTTGCCCTTGCCAAATGTTATATTTAGCACATGAAGTTTTTCAATCAGTTTTTCTCTGAAAAAGATTTCTAAAATCTTATCATAAAATATGAAATTAAAAATTTGGACTAATTTGTATTTAACTTCTCATTAGCTACAGTACTCACTTTAGATCTATCTAAGAGACCTATTTAGAATAAATATAAATTCATATTCAACCAATTCTTAAAGTTTTACTAGAGCATTGATTAAAAAGATACAGGTTCTTCTTCTGTTGTTCTTCAAAAATTGCTGTTTATATTGAATATTATAAATTTTAATTGCAAAAACCAAAAATAATATTAAGAATATGTTAGAGAGTTTGTTCCTACCTATTTCGAAGAAATATTAGAATCTGTTTAGTTCTACTCTAAAAGCTCTTATGATTTAAATGATATCTTATTTGCATCCAAATATTACAACTACTCTCAACATTTTAATAAACAAAATGCTTTTGATAAATACTGCTATGTCTTATCTAAGTTAAATTTAGGTGAAATTTAATCCATTTCTAAGTATGATGCTGCAAATTTGTTATCGGTAAATATTTTATGATTTCTATCATTACAATCTAATTCAAATAGCAAGAATCTTTATTTACTTCCATATTATGGTTTATTAAAAAATAATAAACTTTTAATAGGTTAATTAATATTGTTCTAAATGTACCATAATATTTACTTTATACTATTTATTTCAAGCCTTTATTAACAAACATAGTAACATAGTTAGTTATTACACTTATTGTCATTCTAACAAATTAAACCATTTATAGGATAAAAATATTTAAAAATCTTACAAGAATAATATGGGTTTAAACTCTTTGCATTGAATTATAATAAGACATAACTTTTTTAAATTTGATATTTCTAATGAAGAATTATCATAAATTTTAAAGTAATGAGTAAATTAAATAAATTTTTCATTTATAAATAGGCTGCTTCACATGCAACATTTTAGCAAAAGAGTTTCATAAATCAAAATAGTTAAAGTTTAGATTAACTTGTTAAGATAAGTATAGATGCATTGGAAGGTGATCTAACAAAGGAACTTAGCTTAGAATTTGTATATTTTTACATGATGACTAGTGAAACTTTCATCAAAAACAAAGAAGAAAATATGAAATACTGTAAACTTCTTGAAAAGAATTTATAACGTGAACACTCTAACTAAATAAAAACAAACATTTTATACTCTCTTGGTAAAAGTTCAATAGTTACTCCTCTAATAAAACAATAGTAAAATATTACAATTTAAATAAATTAAGTTTTACCTTATTAAAATAATAAGCATTTAGTAAAGCATCAATAACATAGATACTGAAAAAATTTACTAATATGACAAATATATCTCTTGTTTATTCTTATGTGCTGCAAATTTAGGTATTATTACCAAGTCTGATATCAACAAAAAATTGTTAGACACCATTTTTGCTAGTGATAAAAAATATCGTTACAAATATATTGACTACCTTGCTATTGTATTTTACAGAATTAAATACTTCGAAAAAGATGCTTGGGAGCATATCTTCTAGAGGATAGATCACAGCCAAGAATCATTTTACTTTAATTTAATCAGATGTACTTATAAGTCATACTAAAATGAAATGAGTTAAGAAACTTTGAGTCTCTTTGATTAAAATTTAGGAAAGTAAGAAAAGATCTTTACATTAAGAGAAAACCCCAATTAAATTTAGGAAGAAATGAGTCTTTCTAAGCATTTACAAGAAAAAAATATAACTTACAAATAATCTTAATTCAGTAAATATTACCATTTTATTTGAAACTTTCGTTAAACACATTTTTTTAAAATAGTGGATGGATTTTACATTAATTTTGTTCTCGGTGAGAAAGATTTAGTTTTGATCCTTAAGTATAACAGTTATTTGGTAGAAGAAAACTCAACAGTAGTTAAATAAAATCTTAGCACATAATCTAAAATAGAATACTTCTAAAAATTAGGATATAATCTTTTAATTTTGAATTCTTCTGAAGGTGATATTTGCTAACAATTTGACCAAATTTATAAGTAGTGAAATAGAATCAACAAAGTGTTATAAGAATTATGATGGATTATTTAAATTTTAATAGTTTATTTAATTACATTAAATGAATCATGTTTTTGTATTTATCTTGATTTTAAATAAAAAAAATGTTAAAATTAATTCAGTTTTTAATTTCTTTATCTATTCAATCGTTTTAATTTTTTCTTATTTCTATTTATTTTTTATTTTTTTTATTAATTTCAAACAATGCAATTTAATAAGTTCACACTGAATTAACAAGATTAGTAAATGGACAAACCTATGCTCATTTCTGATCTTAGTTTGAGAAGTTCTCCTAAATAAAATTAGCTTGAAACACTTAAAAATAGCTCAAATAACACTTAAAGTAATAGCATATTTAATTAGTAAATTAATTAAAGCTAAATTCAATTTGGTAAGTAATCTAATATTTTATTAACTAATTATATTTTTTCTTTTTTTATTCATTTTTCATTTTTTAAAAGTAGAATTTAATTGAGGAGTCTCTCAGTCAAAATAAATAAATTCTTTCACCTTAAATTTTTTTATGCAATAAATAATTAATTTAATTTGATTAAAAAATGTTTTTAATAATTTATTTGTTTTCAAGTTTTAAAGTTTAATTCTAAAAAGTATTATGGCGAACATTCTAAACATTTGAATAGTAAATAAATTTGTAAAATAAACGATTATTTCAAATGATGCTTCTAATATTAAAAAAATAACCAATTTAATAGCTTTCTCTCCTTTCTTTTAGGGTTTCATTTTTTTCTTAAATTAAGATAAAAATAATGATGAAGAAAAACTTAAACTTCTTAATTTCAATATATTCATACAATATGATAACTTGATATTTGTTTTTTAATTTGAAAAATATAAAAAAGTAAATAATAAGTAATAGTTATTTTAAATAATATTCAATTATAAATTAGTTTGAAAAAAAATATTTTAATACAAAAAATAGAACTGAGAAACTTTTTTTAGTTATTTCTCAAATATTTAAAAACTCAGCTTTCAAAAATTGCTTTTTTTACTTAATGAAAAATTAGAAGAAAGCAAATAAATATCCTATATAAATAATCAAAATAGGAAATAAAAAAGAAACTCATTTAATTTTTATTATTTGCTAATAATTGATGAATACATTTAGAATGATAGAGCCATAAAACATTTTTTTCTTGTATTATCTAAATCAGAAATTATTAGTAATCTACTAACATTAAAACATAATTTAGTTTATTAAAGTGATATTATAGTTGCCTAAAAAGGGTGTATCTCTTTTTATCCAAAAATATGTAATCTTTAAATTGAACAGTATTTGAGGGGGAAAATATATATACCAATTCCTGAAAGCAGATAGAAACTGTTAGTCAATATCAGAATACATCAAAATTAAATATTTATTATTTTCTAATTTTAAAAATATTTACAACTCGAAGGTTATATTACTATTAGACAATACTTACAATATTTCTCAAGTAGAAATCTAATTAATTAAAAACATTAAGATTTTTAAATATCAAGTTTACATGTAATAGAATTGTGAAAAATTAGTTTTCAGCATAATTAGAAATTTAGGAATGAATGTTACTCATGTTTGTGTAATACTTTTTGAGTTTTTATTTTTCTAAGACTAATTTTTTAAGCAGCTGTGTTTGTTTTCTTTATGATTTTTAGAGGCCAATACTTTAAATGATAAATAATAGCCGTAAAATATGATAGAAATATGTTAATTATCCCATTTTGGCTAATATTTAAATATAAAGGTGCACTGCATTTTACATTATTTAATATGCAGAAGCAAACAATTTAGCTATAGAAAATTTTTATTGTAAGCCTTATTAAAAAGAAATTAATTTTTAAAGTACTAGTTGCAGATTTAATTTGATGCCAATTATTTATTACAATCAGAATAAGGAAGGAAGAAATAATATATTTTTTATAGTACTTATATGTATTGTAATCTTTTGCTTAGTGAAATGAACCTACTCAATTTATAAAAAAATTTTTCAAACAAAAATGTTAGCTTTAAATCTTAAGAAGTAAGTATTCTCTGATGATTTTGTAATTTAATTAATAATTTCTAAAAAAAGAATTTAAAGTGACATCTAAAATTTATTAAATATTTTAGAAAAAGTTAATGAAGCTTACATATTCATCCTTAATTTAAATCCAGGAGCTCCTGTGCTTATTGATCTTAAGAAAATAACCAAAAATAAATTTTTTTAAAAAGATATAATAAATAAGCATTCAGTGATTATTGCGTAATACTGTAAAATCTCTTCTTTAGTTTCCCCTGCTGTAAGAAAATTCTGTTAAAATAGGTTCTTAAGGGATTTTTAAAAAAAGAGGATTTAAATATTTTGAATATTTTAAAAAAGAATGTTTACAGTAATTACTTTTATACCAATTATTGTCTTTTACTTAATTGATTTTTCCCTTGATATTTTGTCTATTTAATTACCATAGAAACCTAAGTGAAGAAATTAATAAAATAATAAAAGAAACCTACATATCTTTGGAGTCTTTGTAATTATTAATTTCGAAATTTTTTAAATTGAATTACCAATTTTTTAGGATAATAGTCTTTATTTCTTTCTTCTCAATTTTTTATTTTTTAAAATGTGATAAATCCAATTTAAGTTTAAAAAGTATCACAAATGAAATAAAATGTTTTTCTGACTTATATACTGACAATTTAAATGAGAAATTAGCATCAAATATAGGCATATTGAATGGAAAAACAGTAAAATACTTAAAAAAGACAACGCTAAATTAAAATAAAGTAATAAGTATGAGATTTTAACAGGAAGAGATTTTAATCTAAAATCTATCCTTCGAATTAAAGTATAGACTAATGTAAAGATTTTTTTTTTTTAATCAGTTGATAATGTTTTAATTAAGAATACTAATATGATATAATTTAGGAATTAACAAAATCTTGTGGGTAAATAGATTCCTTTATTTGTTTGTTTTCAATTTATTTTTCTTTTCTTTTTTGAAAATTTATAAGCCTCAGGTGAAGTCAAAAAGGATTTATTTAATAATAATATTAATGTTTCTCCAATTTGTCTACTTTATATAGGAATATGGTAAATTAGTATCAGAAATATGTTACAAAAGAAAAAATGAATAGGAAAAAAAAGTAAATTACACAAAAAAAACATCAGAAAATAAAAAAGTAATTAGTATGAGATTTTAACGGGAAGAGAGTTTTATTAAAAAGATCTCTTTTAAATTAAAAATATATCTTAAAGTAGTTACTGTCTTTGTTTTATTCCTATATTATATATTCAATAAGAGTACAAAATCATGGTGGTTAGTGGAATGAAATTTTTAAAGTCAATTACTCAAACCTTTGAAAAAAAAAGCAAATATAATAAGTATTTTCAATATTATGTTCTATTTTATAAAAAAGAGAGAAAAAATCTAAAATTACTAGAATATTTGGTCTTTTTTTACAGCCCTAGCAAGTATAAAAATAAAGAAAATATCAAAAAATTCTTAAAAGGAAAGAATTGCTTGATTCCTTCTAATTTAAATTAATATTCAATTAAATTCCTTTCATATTATGGATACAATTAAATCTAATTAATTGATAATGGTGATTTAGATTGGTTATGAGGGCCATTGAAACATCTAATACAGATAGAGTAGTAGCAATCAATTTAATTATAGTTACAGATTCCGATATTCTAAAAGAAAGAGTACTAAAGGTGTATTTTAATAAACAATCTAAATGTAGTTAAAAGCTACTAATAGTTCTATTGAGGAAGAAAATGAATATTATATTCTGCTTTCAGATTTATGTTTAAAAGGAAATCTATTTAACTATAGAAACCAAAATAAATTAAGTTATAAAGAGATTGTCAAAAGAAGTTAAAAAATTATTGAAGGATTTTAAGGTTCACATGATAACAATATCATTCGTAGTGATTTAAAACCTTAGAGCTTTTTAATTAAGGAGTATAACTCAATTAAAATATGTGACTTAGGTATGTCTAAGTAACTTATTAGATCAAAATCATTATTATAGCTAAGGGTGGAAGCTTAAATTATATGGCATCCAAATAAGTAGAAGGAAAAGTAAGTAAACAATCTGAGATTTATTTATTCAGTAGGATGTATAATTATCTGCTTATTTAATCTTAATATATTTGGCGTAAATAAGATCTAAGTTAAGAAAGGAATATTCTTATCTATATAGGATAATGAATTTAAGGAGTTGTTGAGTATTTCTTTCAAAATGATTAAATGATTGGTGTAGAACCAAAAAAAAGAATTAACTTCACTGTAGTTAAAGAAATATTTGAAGCAATCTTCTTAGAATAAAGTAAAAGAATATTATGAGGAAGATTTATAACAGTGATGATAAGATGGAAGGTTAAGGAATTTTTGAGTGGATAAACAGTATTGTTAGTGAGGGTTATTTTAAAAATAACTATTTGAATGGCAATGGAGTTTTTGATTTTAATGAGAGTACACCTAAGAAAAATATGAAGGAGATTTAGTGAATTTTTTTAGTGATAAAATGGAAGGGTATGGAGTTTTCCAGTATAAAAAACAGTTACAAATTTGAAGGTTTTTTGAAAAATAACTACTTCTGTGGAAAAGAGAATAAATCAAATAGTTCATATAAAAGATGTAATGAGAAGTGGGCTAATCAACACTATTGAATTTTGGATTACAGAATAGCAGAGAGATATGATGGTAATTTTAAGAAAGATTTAAGGGCTGGAAAAGGCATCTTTATATAAAGAATAGTCTGAATACAAGAAGTGTAATGGGGATTACTTTGATGATAAAATGGAAGGAAAAGGAATTTTAGAATAGAAAAATGGTAATGCTTGTGAAGACATTTTAAAAAATAATTTTTACAATTAATAATCAATGATGTTAGTTAATATAAAATGTATAGTTGTGACTTTGTTGATGATCGAATGGAAGGCAGATATATATTCGAGTTCAAATTTTAAAAATAATTCCTTCAATAGAAAAGGTGTTTGTTACTATAATCAATCAAAATGAATTTTAAAAATAAGATAGATAATGGGTTAATGACAAAATGGAAGGTTTAGGAGTTTTAGAGTTTTGATATGGTGAAAAGTATAATGGAAATTTTGGAAACTTATAAAGCTCAGACTTTAAAACCTTTTGAATGGTAAAATAAATAGCTAAATAAAGCATCTGACATAGAATGAAACATTGATTCGTTTATAATAATTTGAAAAATATGTAATTTACTCATTCAGAATATTTTACTTAAAATATAAAAAAGTTAATTATGATAAAGCAAGCATATTTATAATATATGGATTGTAATTTAGTTAATATTTTCTTCTATTTTAATAACTTCAAAATTTAAAATCCCAGCTTACTCAAATTAGAAATCAAAGTATGTCATATACTTACCACCTTCTAAGCAAGATATTTTCAGAATTTAATATGTTTTATGTATTGTTAATTCTATTATCTTTGAAAAGCTAAGAAATGTTTTAAGACTTTAGTAAAATTTTTTATTTATTTATTGATTGCATTTTGAGATTGTGTGGTATGAAAGATGAAGAACAAAAAAATCAAATATTTTTATCTAGTTAGAAATGATATTTGTTTTAGGTTTTAAAATTTATTTGAATTTTATCTTAACTGCGTAAATAAGTAATAAATATTTTAAAATCTGTAATAAAAGCAAGAAAATATCTAAACTAGCTTGAATTGAATCTTTATTTGAGAGGGAAATCTTTTTTAAAATCAGTTTATTATTATTTTTTACACTTATTTACAAGTCAAATAAATAAATATTCATGTTAATTATTAGATCATAATCTTAAAGAGCTGTTTCTAAATTATTATTTAAGTCATCTGCTATCAAGAATTTCAATAAAAAATTGTATCATTTTAAAGTTTTATTTTCAAAGTAACCATTTTAGAAATTAGATAGATAAAATTTTGCATCTGTTCCCTATACTTTATCTTGATAAATCTTGAGAAAATTAGGAGGCATAAGATGTAAAACTTAATAAATAAATAATTAATTACTCTTTTATACATTATTTCGATCTAGTACTTAGATTTCTAAGATTCTAATATACAGTGCAGTGCGAAATTATAATTTCGCTGTAAAAAAAATCTAATTTTTTCTGAACAATTTGTAAAATAAAAAAAAAGAGGACTCATGATTATTTTGAAGTTTTACTTATATGTTTAAACCATAATTTCTTAAAATCGTCCCAATTATTAAATTATTTTAGCATTTGATTAAACTCAAATGTAATCAAAAACTTCAAAATATTAATTTTGATATAGACTGGATTTTGGATATCTTATTAACACATAGCTGATTTTCTAAAACCAAACATTTTGTAAATTTTTACTGAAATTTTTGGGTTTTTTTTTTATGCATTCTTAGAAATAATTAATTTATAATAGCAAGGCGTTATAATTTATGGTTAAAATTAATGATCAGGTTTGAAAGAAAGTTGTGATATAATTTAGATTGTAGAAATAATGTGAGAAATGAAATGGATGGATACTTTATACAAAGAGAAGAAGAAGACAATAAAGATGTAGATATTTATATAAGAAATTGATATTGAATAATTTTATGTGATTTTTTTCAAGGCAAAATAATAAATGATTTAAAATGAGATCGTTATATAAATTAATTATTATTATTATTTTTTATCCTTGCATATTGTTATGAATTAGGAGAGTAGACTATGAATTTTACAGCTCTTTTGAAAAGCTGGACAATGCATCCATCTACTCATGACAGAAGGACACTCAAAACGGAAGATCTCTTCAACTAATCTCTCTCATATTTACTTTTTATTAATCCTGCTTTAGAAGCTTTTATTTTTCTAAAAAGATTTTTAGTATTAAATTAAAGACACATAGTCTGTATATCTAAATATAGCTTTTCATAGCATTTTAAAAATCAGACAAGTGAGCAAGCAAGCTGCATAATAAAACTTGATTTGAGATAGATTTGGATGATTAAAGATTATTGGTTTTGAGTGCATTTTATTTATTATCGTTTGAGGAGTTTTAATTATATGATGAGGATGTTTTTTTAGTTTATTACTTTATATATTTGTGTTTTTTGTTGAATTGAAAAGTCAGAATGTTTATCTAATTATTTTTATAAATTTTTTAGTAGTCATACATAAACTTTCTCATAAGCTCATAGCGCTGTAGTTACTTTCACTTGACAAATCAAAGAGAGCTTATAATTATTAAACTTCGAGTTAAGATTGAGGGCAAATGCTTTGTAATTAATAGGTGGATTGATCGAATTCACTCTTTTCTTCTTATTGCATTTCGCTTTCACTTTTCTTAGTAACAGCAACAACTTAGAAGCTGGAAGCCAAAGAAATGTTACAAGTAATGCGACCACCTTATGAAATGACGATTTCCATTTAGTTAGAATTGGAACCATTGATAACTGGTAAGGGTCTAACACCACATCTAGTGTTTTCACTGAGACGAGCAGCATTTTAATTACCAATTTTTTTAGCCTTCTTTCTGTATAAATGTAAAATAGTCTTGGCAGATGAGTAATTAATATTCAATTCTTAGGCAGCCTATTTATTTTAAAAGATTTATTTAGATATTGAAAGACAAAGTTTTAATTAAGGGATAATTGATTGTTTTATAGGTTTTTAATGTAAATATTTGATTAATTTTTGTGTTTTATTATATTTTTTTTTCCCCTTTGTTTAAGTAGCTATTAATTTCTTTTTATTTCTTATTTCAAGGTTACAATCTCATTAAATTTTAGCTTATTTTCAAGATATATGATATTTGATAAAATATTAACTGAAGAGCTGTAATGGTATATTAAGCTGAATAATGTTTGCTTATAAAAGCAAAAAGAAATTAATCTTGAGAAAGAGAGAGAGATGGAAAGAGAGATTGAAAGAATTAATTAATTACGATTTTGATTTTTTTGTTTTCAAAGAAGATCTTTTCAAGGAGCTAATTGCGCTTGAAGGTAGAGATTCTCTTGTATCTTCTCTTAGCATCAAGGTTATCAAGGCAGTCGGAGTCGTTTCTGTCAAGATAGCCGAATCTTTCCATATCAGGGATGAGTCTCATTTTTAGTGAAGGGAGGTTAGTATTAGGTTTTTTTTATTTTTGAATGTAGTATTAAGGTTAAGACCTTTTTTTGTGGGGTTTGATTTTTATTTATTTTTTTTTGTTAATTAATTTTTATATTTATGTTGAAGTTAAAGTTTGATAATTTATACGAAGATAATGGAAGGAATTATGATTATATTTTGAGTGTTAATCAAATAACATTGATTTAATATAAATAAAACATTAAAGTGACCAAAAACCAAACAATCTAAATAAAAAAGAGGATTTAATTAAGAAAGCTATTAAAAAAAGTGTTGCCAATTAAAGTAGCATGCAGCTAAATTTTCAATAATTTATAAATTATCCCCAATTAATTTTGGATGTCGCAAACGTTATCAAAAGTCATTATTGATGATGTATAAGTAATCCTCATAAGACAAAGTGACGTATATTTCATTCTAAAATGTAATCAGCACATTATCAAATCAGAATATAGTAAAATTTATAAAAGAACTATTTGAATCCCAAAGTCAATATTCTAAGTAAGCCTAGATTTGTAAATTAGATAGATTCTGGTGTATTCAAATAGAGCTTATATTACTATATTAACCACACAAAAATTGTAATTCAGCAATTAATTAAGATCATGCTTTTTTAAAATACAAAACAAATGAACCAATTTTTGATTTCATCATTACTAACAACTAAATCTCTCTCTGTTCTAGCAAATATATTTTTGTATTAGCCTAATTTTGATTAAAGCAAATACATATTTTTGAGTACTTAAGCAATAAAAATTTAACAGAAAGACCAGCAAAATAAATTTAGTGCCACAACAACTGAATTTACATAGTTGAAATTATTAAACCCTAAATTGAGCTAATAAAGAGAAAAAAAGCATGAATTAAATAAAAATATGAATTTTTTCACAAAAAGCGCAGTAGGGTATTTAAATTATCAATCTACTTGTCGGTAGTTTCCCAATTAGTTGGGAATGGTTCAGTCACTTTCTATGGAAATATGATATGATGAATACTAATCATAACAGAAAAAAAAAAGAATCCTTTTTATTATGTACCATCAGAATAGCAATTAATCTCTTGATTAAAAAGCAAAAATTTATTGATCCTAGGGGGTTCTTTTTAAAACTGTGATTAATAAATAGATTTTATTAAGTAGTCTTAATACACAATCAATCTCTCTTTGGTTGTTTGATTGATTGATTGTTTTTGAAATTAATTCCAAAAAAAAATAAACAAATACTTTTAAAGGCTATCTATGCCTATTTATAATAATTGTTATTTGTTGCCTAGCCCACTTTTTTGATTATTGTGGGGGACCAATTCATCAACTCATTTTTCTGTTATCGATTCAACCTAATAAATTACCATTTAGAACTGTTTATTTCTATTCAGCAAAGGAAAAGAAATATTTTTGAATTGAGTAAATCAAAAATAAAAAAAATGTACTTTGCTGAAATGGTAAATTCTTTCTATATTGATTCTTGCTGTTTTGTGTCTTATCAGTAATTACAAAGAGAAATCACTTTGATTTTAATTTTTTACTAAATAAAAAAACCTTTCTTATTTTTTTACTTTTTCTCACCACATGATTATAATAACAATTACAATTTTTTCTTGATTTGGATGAATCAGCTTAATAGTCATCCAAATTAATTATAATATTCCTTATTTGGGAAAAATATTCTGTGGTATTATAAATCTTTTATTGTAAGAAGTAGGAGATCGAAATTGCATCATCATTCATAATGAAATTTATTTTACATCATTTATTTTCCAAGCTGTCTTCACAATACAATCTACTTTCTGCAAATATCTATTTTTGGTTGTGGTTAATCATCCATTTTATATTAAGATATACTTTTTATACCTGTTACAACTAGGCTTAATAAAAATATTTTTAAATCAAATCAAATGGTTTAAATAAGCCTTTTTTATTATGATGATGATAAATTTTTTACAAATAGATTCGAAAAATCAGCCGTTATTTATATTTGCGCTATTATTTTTGAGGCACTTATGGGCTTGCCTTATTTTTTTTGTGTTGTTCCATGCAATCAATACGCATAAAAGTACTTATCACAAATGTAAGGCTTCTTTAGAGAAAAGTCAATGATTAAAATTAATCATATACTATCTGCTTATTTGTTGATAGAAAGGTGGAAAGATCATTTCTTATCTTAAACGCTATAAAAAATATCTCCCTTTAAACACGGGAAATATTTATATCTATTAGTTTATTCTAGGACTGTTTTAGAGAAAGATAAATGAAGGAAAAATGTTTAATTTTCCAAATTGTTTGATATCCTATGCTCAAAAACATAGTTACTATATCAGATTTAATTTATTGATATAACAAATACAGTCTCTGACGCTTCTAGAACCATTTCAACTTAGAGTACAGTAATTTATAATTTAGAAGCAGTTTTAATGAAAGTTAAATTAATGTATATTTTATGGTAATATAATTGACATATAATTATTCAAAAAAAAAGATAAAAGAGTGAATTTGTTAAAACTTTAAGATTTTAATTTTTTTTCTTCTTGAAAATAAAGCTTACTATCTAATGCAAATAAAAATGTATTGGATAGAAATAAGCAAATAAAATGTTATTCTAATAATACCTAAATAGTATCTCTCTCAATAAAATATGATACATGAAAAAAGAGTATTTTAATTGAAATTTTATATGAGACAATTCAAAATTAATTGATACATAGAAACAGATGAGGTATTTGAGATAAATAACTAATAATATTCGGTGAAATCACATATCAAAATACATGTTAAGATTTATTACTAAAATTTCTTAATAGTTTGTTATATTAATTTCTGTAAGGTTTTTTGCGTAATCATTTTAGTTGGCTAGTATGATTTTAAATTAATATATGAGTATGGTAATTTACACTTCTCCCACTTACTAAACATTCATATTTTGCTAATTTTATCTTTTTTGTAATTTATAAGTTAACTGCAAAACTATGGAGCTTGAATGCTAGTAGTGGCTGAATTAAAATTAGTTAGTTTAAATTTATTTAAGTCTTTCAGTTTCTTAAAGGTTTTCTCTTAAATCGGATCAGTAAAAAATTAAAAATTTTGTTTAAAATTATTAGTAAAGAGATAGTTTTAATTTATAAACCATGTTTCTATTTTATGGTTCCTTAAATTGTTGATACTTGGATGAAGAGACTTTAAGCTCAGCATTTTCAGCAAGATTATTTTATATTTTGTTAAAGAAAGTTTTCTTTAAAGTGTGAAAGGTTATCACAGGTGTTAACAAAAATTTTAGATTGTTGTTTTGCAAAAACTATAAATTTAGTTAGCTTTGTGGTTTTTATTTTATTTAATTAAGAAGTTAATACGCAAATTAATTTGAAACTAAATAAAGAAATTAGAGATAGATTGTGTAAAAATAAAGTAAGACAATCAATCGATAATCGATCTATCTCTAATTATTCTGTAAAATCTTATAAATTATAAGTAAAAATTTTCAGTTTAAAGAAAAAATCTAGGCAATAAGTAACAGAATGCAAGTTAGTTCTAAATACAAATTAATCTAATTTATTTTAGCTCCCTCAATAAAAACTTTTTTACAGATATTTTTTAGTAGGGAGATATCCATTTATAAGATATTTTGCTTTAAATATTTTTAACCTTTAAGAGGTATTTAGCTTTACCTATGTTGAATAATGTAATATTAATTTGCTTTATTCTGAAAATCATCTTATTCTTATACTAAACGATTCATTAGCACAATTTTTTGAGCTATTTTGCCAGACTTTGAGCATAAGAAAACCTTTAAATTTTTTATTTAGATAAGTTCAAGACCATTGATTTTTTTAAATCTTGAAACACATTTTATTCTAATTCTTTTTTATTCACACAAATATGTGTGTTTATTTACTGTTTTATCAAATTTTTTAACAAATGTAACTTTAATTTAAAATGAGAGATTTCTAATTTTAGTGTTGAAAAAAGGAAACAATGTATTAAAAATAAATAGACACAAAATACCAGATGATAAAAGATATTAAGCTTAGTTTGCAATTACAAATGATGCTTTACTAATAGATGTATAATAAAAACTATTTACAATAAAAGATATTAATGCATTTAAAATGTGTAAAGTAAAATATTCAATTAATTTTAGGGAAAAAAATTTATCCTCTTACGCCTTTATTGTTAAATTTTGTTAGATTTGAAAATTTAATTAACAAAATCTGCTTTCTTGCATTCAGAATAATCTTTCTCCCCCCCTCTACTTGTTTTTTATTTAATAATAAAACTAGAATTCACCATATTTTCAATGTAAAAATTCATAATAAGATTTAATATACTTAGAGTTTGAATCAGGATCTAAAAACAACCACAAAGTTAATTATTTCATAAAATCTTCTTCATTCAAGAGCCTACAAACCTATTTTGTAATACAAAAAAGAAAGAGCTGTAGAAATAGATATTCTGAATGGTTTCTTTGGTGGGGGGCTGAATAAAAACAATTCTAATACGCCATTTCAAAATATTAACAGACTTAAATTCTTTTGTATCTAAACAGTGTTATTTAAAAACCCTGTATTTTTTATACCAATAGCTCTATTTATAAACCTCAATTCGATCACTTTTCATTCTAGTTTTCTTTTTAACATTCTCAATTTTGGAGCATCTAATTCAGTAAAGTGGACTATTTTTTTTTCGATAGTAAAAATTGAGAGGTAGAAGAGCATTTTAGTTATTACAAAACAACACCTCTTTACTAAATACAGATTCATTGCTAACGTTTGCAAATATATTGTCTATCAAATAGAAAATTTTTAAAAAAATATCTTGCCAGGTATTACCAAATATTTAATGGAAGAATTTTAATGCCATCAACATTTCTTTACTTATAAATTAAAAAATGTTTAATGATGATTGATATCTCAATGAAATTTTGAAATAGAAAATGCTAAAAAGAAAATGGCAGTAATTAAAATTTAGAAAAGGCGGGATTTTTTTTTCTTTGTTGATATTAAGGATACAGAGTATCATGAATGGTTCTGAGAAATTTTTAAATAAAGGGACTGACCCTTGTTCACAATAATAAGAAAGTATTTAGTTTTATTTAATATAAGAATTATAACTATCATCATAGAAAGATAAATAATTAAGTATTCATAAGAAATTGGGGTAGGTAGGTATGTTGTTTTGTTAATTAATCTCAAAAGTTATTTTTAAGTTAAAAATATTCACAAATCAACATCATTTATTTTTGTTGACTAAAGCCACCTCTCTGAAAGTAAATTAAAATACAATGATTTGGAATTAAATGAGTTGTAATATCAAAGAATTGTAAGTCCTATTGGTATTAGGTTTGAAAAAAATATTGTTTCATGAAATTTTTTTTCTAAATCTAAATTATAAAAAAATCTATAACATGAAACTTCTTTCTTCACTTTTCTTAGTTAGCATTTTGGCAATTTACATATCTTTTTGAGTAACAAAATAAAATTAATAGTTTTTGAAAATTTTTACCCCAAAGAAAAATAGGTTACAAGTTTCTTATGTAAAATTCTTAGTTAATTATTTTTTGCTCAATTACATAGATCTTTTAAAGAAATGATTTGTTACAATTAATAATAAATTAATTAGTACATTTATTAAATTTTTAACTTTGCAACCTAAAATATTTCTAATTAAATTTACGCTATCCCTAAATTTAATGAAGTGTTAATAAATCTTTTTTTTGTTAGAGCTATTTCACCAAATTGATGATAGCCTTCCAAAACAGATTATTCCAATTTAAAGGAAAATTATATTTTCAAATGTAAACCATGTGACATAAATATCTTTTGATTCGTTAATTCTATCTTAAAATAATAATGCCATTTTTTATTCTTTAAACATTAGACTAAAATAATTGATATGCATGTAGTAAGGAGCTAAAAAGGATTGTGCAATTAAATTATTAGGTAAATAAAAATTATCTATTTCCTTTTAACAATAAAAAAAATTAATTTTTTAATGGTAAACAACTTTTAATTATAAATTTTATGAAAGCTTCAATGAAAAAATATTTAAGAAAAAAGAAAAAAAATTGAAAATAATTACACTTTTACAATCGAAATATATTCAAAATAAAATTAGTATATAAAATATAAGAAATACTGAATGAATAAAGATACTTGATTTCTTAGTTATAGTTCAGATCCTTCTAAAAAAATTTTCTGTAAGGGTTTTATTTAATTTAGGATAAATTTTACACCATGTGATTGAGTCAATTAATTAGAATAGAAACTTAAAACACAGGTACTCAGAAATATGTGTTATTACAGATGATTTAATTTTATGGTTTTCAGAATACTAACATCTAATTCTTTGTTTTAGAATATCTTTCTAAAAAAAATTTCTTATTATGTCTTAGTGGGTCTTTCTTTACCTGTTTGGGATTTTATTTATTCATGTAAAGAGACAATAGAGTAGATTTATTTGAATCCTAGTACAATGTTATCTCCTAAAGACAACTAATAAAAATTATTTCTACTGAAACGAATTGAATTTTCTTAGAAAAATTTTACACAACTCATTTTAAAGGAAAAATATCTTAATTATTCACAAAGATTTTGTATTTTCTCTAAACAATAAATATTAAAAACAGACAATTAAAAAGTTTTAGCTTTTGTGTGCTATTGAGTGAATCTAACTTAAATAAAAAAGATGAATACATCCAATAATATATTTTAAACCATTTTTTATGAAGAATAAAATCTATTTGAATTTTAAAATTTGGACTTCTTTATTTATTTTCTTTATTGTTTTCAATCACTAAGAAAAAGTAAGCTAAAAGATAGATTTTAAATTAGATACATTAGTTACATTTGGTTTTTTATTTAAAGGAAGTTTTTAGTTTATTGTAATATGTATTAATATTTAATCTTGAAGATAAAATTGATAGATAAATTAATATGAGTATAATTAAATATTAAGATAATCATTTACAAAACTTTAGTTAATATAAAAATTTAATACTATAACTTAATGTTGTTAACCTAAATCATTGGATCTAGAAATTTATTATTTTTATTATCCTGCTCAATACAAATGGTAAGAGTGCATTAAAGAATTTTTAATTTATAGTGCTAATACATTTATTTGATACATTTTATTCTAAAAACAAATTTTAGCAATAAAAGTGATAGGTTTATTTTATTATGTTACTTTGAATCAAAAAAATAAAATCTATTTTTAAGTTTTCATGAAAAACAACCAAACAAATATCACACTTTAAAGTCATCTCATTTATTTATTTAATTGTTTGCTTTAACTTTTTGATCAAGATAAAGATAAAAAAAAAGAAATTTATATTAATTTTTTCCAATTTTCACCTTGAAACAATCAAAATTATGATTTTAGTTAAAGTAGTTTTTATCATTTCTTATCTTAAAATTTATAATATTTCAAGATGAATTTAAAGCATAAATCTAAAATTTTTAAGAAGACATCGATGATTAGAGAAATAATAAATGTAAAAATTAAATGATATTTCTTTTAATAAAAAAATTTTTATGCAAATACTTATAGAAATTATGTAGTAATAACCAATTTTCAATAATTAAAATAAATAGAAAGTAAAAAAGTTTTTGTTTGTAATTTAGCTGAAAGGTAAAGTATTTTTATTTTTTTCAAAATCTATCTTCCATCTTTTAATCCCATTTTATGAAATCTTTATATCTTACATTGAAGTTAGTTTAGGTAAGGTTGGTACTTGTTTGTCTTCTTTCTGACACTTCCTAAAAATTAAAATAATTAATTGTTATATTATCTGATTAAAAATTCTTTTTGCTTACTGATATTAATGAAACTTTTGATTTTATTTCTTCTCCACCTGATTCAAACATTTGGCAAAAATCTTAAAAATTTAGGTCCTCGCAATTTGCTAAACTTTTTTCAATTAGCTCTTCTATATCAATCGTTAATTCAAACTCGTTTTTAATCACATCAATTAACTTTTCTTTTTTTATAACTCCTGTTTTATCGGGATTTCCACCCATGGCAACAAATGCATCAACTTAAAATTATAAAATAAAAAATTGAAATTTATGGTAAAATAAGATTATTAATTTATAAAGAGATGCTTTTTAAAATTTATAATAGAAGTAATTAATTACTGTATTCTAAGTCTTCTTATTCTTGCTCATCCTTTTCTTATTTTTATAAAGCAAGAAAGATCTGGCATGTCTGGGCAAAATTAACTCTTCTCCATTTATTCCTTTCACATTCTTATACAACTCTCTTTTTTATTTCTTTTGAGCTGAATTTAAAATCGAAGTCTTTTTTTTATAAAATTTGTTTTAAGGGCTCTAAAGTAGAAGCAACAAAAATTTTAAAATATCTATTTACTTGAGAGTATATCATCAACCTCAAAAATTTAAATAGAGCCAATGCTTTTATCATCAAATCTTAGAAATTATACTCTTATGATTTCTATTTCATTCTTTTCTATCTTTAAATCTTTGAGGACATTAATTACTTCTGGGTCATTCATAACTCCTGAATTCCTATTAATAACAAACCATGCTTAATAATCATAATCAAAAAAAAGTATTACCTTTTCTTAAATGTAGTAACCGCAATACTTTATTTATGTTGTGGATTTGTAGATGGTGTTGTAATTGAAGTGTTTTATGGCATTTCTTATTGAACAAATTCTTATTTAATTTGAAAAAAAACTATATTATACTCTTTCTTTTATTTAATATTTTTAGATAAATTATTGTTTGTACAATTAATTAAGTAGAAGGAGAAGTAATTACATTCTTAAATTAAAAATGCCTAGCCAGACACAGAAATAAAAATTATATAAAATAAATAATTGCTTCATTATAATAAAATTAAAATAGAAATAAGGTTTTTTATTTTATTTGTGTGAATTTAATAATAGCATGAATTAAATTTAAAAATATGTACTAAATCATATTAAGGTTCAATTTCCTCCACAATTTATGCAGCTATCTTTTCGATTTATTTAACTTATACTAAATAATGATTCAATTAAATAAGTTAAACATTTTGTTTTTTCAAATTTATTCAGTTTACAAATTTTGTTTTATGTTAGAAATTATTGAAAGAGAAAATGAAATAAATAGGTTTGGTAGATATTTTAATGATGTATACTGTGTCCAACTAAAATTAAAAGAAGCAAAAAATAAATTGGGGTATCAAAATTATGATTAGAAAAATAAAACATGGAATTAAATTTTAATAATGTGTAATTTAGTTGGAATTTTCTTTAAAAAGCATAATACGTATTAAGCATATAAATTCTCCTAGCTAAGAATTTACTCTTGAGTTAAAATTTTGATATTTTAAATTATGTTGTTAATAAAAGTCAGTTATTTTAGTAATATTTTGATAGTTAATTATCCAGAATTATAACAAAATACTAAACATATTCATCAAATAACATAATATTGATATGTTTTATAGGTATAGAAGCTTAATTCATATGCAATAAAAAAATCTAGAATTATTGATCTCACAATTTTAAAGCAGCCTTTTAAGAATATCTTAAGAGTTAAAAGAGAAGCATAACATATTAAAGTAAAGTTATTTATTATTTTAAAAGAACCAGCAAAGCTTAAAAGTATAGTATAAAGTTAGCATAAAAACAAAAAGATGACATCCTAATCAGTTTAATAGAAAACCCCTTCAATTTAAGATTATATACAAGCTTCTCCTTTGCCTCTTCTAGGATTTCTTGGAGGTTTAGCTGCTTCAACTGCTGAAACTCTCACTTTTGCATTTGATAATATCAAGACACGTATGCAAATGAATGGTAAGCAAGGTATGCCTACATATTCAGGATTTGGAGATTGCATCAAGAAAACAATACATACTTCAGGCTTTACAGGTTTTTACAAAGGTCTCTCTGCAGCACTCTTTAGATAAATTACTTACTCAACTGTAAGAATGTGGGTTTACGAACACATCAAGAGAACTTACTTCTCTTCTGATCCCTCCTTTTTTACAAAGTTAGCGGCAGGTGGTTTTGCTGGAGCTGTTGGCTGTCTTGTTGGTACTCCTGGAGATGTATTTAAAATCCGTCTTATTAATGATATGCAAGGTATTAATCTTTAATTTCATTTGATTCTTTCCATTTCTCAACTTTAAAATTCTTTCTTTTTTATTATTACTACTACTTTCTGATAACTCCTACAATAACAGTACAAAACCTATCTTTCAATTGCTTCAAAAGATGTCAAATATAATATTATCTCAAGAAAATCTTCATAAAAAAATATTTTATCTTTTCTTCATATTCAAATCAAACTTAAATAAAAAGGCTTAAAGTATAAGGGACTTATAGATTGTGCATAAAAGACTTTCTAAGCTGATGGTTATAAAGGTTTCTTAAAAGGACTCAATGTCAATATCACTAGAGCTATAGTAGTTAACGCTGCAGAATTAGCAAGCTACGACCAAGCAAAAGGATTTTTAGTTAATTCGTGCTAATTTAGAGGTGACTCCCTTTTGACCCACTTCTTAGGCTCAACAGCTGCAGGTAATAAATAACTCATTTCTACCACCATATTCATTTTAAAACAATTTAATTTCCAAATTATTATTTAAAAACATCACACATGGATTAAATATGAAAGCAGTGCCAACATAAGGCGTATTTTAAAACTGCAAGTTATCTATCATCTTAATAAAAAAATGAAAAATCAATCTTGCGAATTGTTAAATCTTGCTAAAAGATTTGGTTGTTTTTTTTATTGTGATAAAGAAGGTTCACATGAATATGTATTTTCTACTTAACCAATTTAAAATTTTTAATTGTTCACTATAATTAAAATATCGCGCATTATATCTAATGATTGTTTGTTTTTTTGAGATAATCGACGTAACAATTAACTTTTTTAAAAGTTAAGGAGCTTTATAAAAATTATAAAATTTTCACAAATTTTGTTGGATTGAGTTGAAAAAATTTGTTTCTAATAGTTATTTGGAAGCCTAACCCCTCCCTCCGCTTTACCAAAAAGAAACCAATATCTTTAGATTAATTAAAGATGACGCTGTAATTGCTTTCAGCAATAATCAGATGAATGAATTTGAAATTTGATATTTTATTTGATTAAATATTTTAAATTCTAATTTGGTTAAATAAAAAATCTTTTATATTTATATCTTCATCATTCTTAAACATTTACCATCATTTAAAACATCAATAATTACTCTTGATATTAAATCATTATTACAAAATAAAATCTAAATTTAGGTTTTATGGGCGCAGTATGCAGCAGTCCTGTTGATGTAATTAAAACCAGATTTATGAATCAAGTATCAACAGAAGGAGCATTAGCTTATAAATCTGCTACATAATGTGGTTTAAATATTTTAAAAACAGAAGGTTTTGGTGCTTTTTACAAAGGATTCCTAAGTTATTTCTTAAGAATTGGACCCTGGAATGTATTCTTCTTTATGGCTTATGAGTAATATAAAGCCTATGCTCTCCCTAGACTTATTAAATTTTGAGATAATAAATTATTAGTATATTTTAAATAATTCTTTTGTATAAATTATATTTCTTTTATAAGTTTAGCTTACTTAAAAATCAATTATAACTTATATAATAATTATTTGGGCAATATTATTTCAGAAAAATTGTAAAGTTATTTGTATTACTAAAATTTTAATATCAAGATTCATTATCAAATATCTTTCTAATTCTATTTTTCTAATAGAAACTTTTTTGTTCTATTATAAAATATTTGTAATAAATTGCCATTATCAAAGATTATTCCATTTCTATTCATTAGTAAGAATAAAATTCCTTTTTTTATTGGTTTTATGTACAAATAAAATTATTTTATTCAATTTTAGGAGTAAGATTTAACATAATTTTGAAAACTGTGCTAAAGTTACAAGCAAGATTTTTGTTATTTTCGTCATAATATTTCATAATAATCAATTTTTAAATAAACCAAAAAATAAATATCTAGACTTAAGCATAAAATATGAAGAAGCTAGAACTTTTACTTTTTTTAATATTTCTTTGAACAAAATGTTGATAAAAAAATTATTTAAAAAATGTTGAATCAAGCAAAGAATTGCTATTTAATTACTTCAAATAGTATTTTAGATTTTCAAAATTTAAAAAAAGGTTTTTATCATTTTTAGCTAAATATATAGAGAAACAAGCTTTTCAAAATTTTTATAATCTTTTTTTTCTTAATTTGATTGGTAAAAAATCTAAAATTAAAAAACTACTCCCTCACTATACGTTTTTCATTTAATTAATATAGATTCCTCTTTTCTTTCTTTTTTCTTTCAGCTATTTTTCTTTTTAGCATCAAACTTATCCCAAAAAACAAAAACAAAAACCTTTATCAAATAATATGCAAAAAAATTTTTTCATAAGTCTAGTATTACTTTTACTACTCAGCTCGCTTTAAGCCATCAAAGTAAATCAATTGTAATCTTAAATATCAAGCCAAGAGCAAGAACAATAAGAATAATTGGACACATCATAAGGTGAAAGCAACAATAACAATTAAGATATTCAGGACAGTAATTAATAAAATGATAATGACTCTCAAAATTCAAATGATTAAGGAAGAAATTTGTAAAATGGAAATGAGTAAAATTAGCAACAGAATGAAATCAACTAAAATTCTTCAGAAAATCAAATTAACGAAAGCAATCAATAATAAAATTTGAGTGCATCTTAAGAATAGAATGCTTATACAAATAATGATAACACAAACAATAACAATGATTCAAATTTGCCTACTTAAAGTGAAGGAGCCTCTAGTGAAATAAATAAAGAATATGAAAATAACTAAACCAGCTAAGGTTAAGAAAATAATTTAGAAAATTAATAAATCCAAAGCAATGGTTAAAATAACCAATAGCAATCTGAAGATTAGAATCAGTCATAAAATCAAAATAATTAATAGAATAATTATAATGAAAATTAAATAAATAATGCTGAATAATAAATAAAAGATGTCTACAAATAATACTAAGATAGTTATAACAATTAAGAAGGATAATAACAATAGGTAAACAATTCTTAACAATAGCCTAAAGTATAAGATAATTAATTGAACTAATATAAAAATACTGTGTCAAAATAAATTGATGCTTAACAAGATTTGGAAAATTTAGATATCCTTTCATCCTATTTAGATAAATTTGATGGATCGAAAATCCCTTCAGCAGTTTACAATGTAGAAACTGTTTTTGAGCTACCTTAGAATTAGGAGGTATAGGATAATCATGAAACTGAATTATAGGTTGAAGAAGTTTTTGGAAACGAAATAATTAAAGCAGTAGATTTATCTCCTGAAGATCTTGAGTTAGAACATTAACTTGAATTGGTAGAAGAAGATGCCTTGAAATATGAAGATCCTGAAACTGAAACACCTCAATAAACTAACAATAACATTAATCAATAGAATAGCAATTCTAGTAGTTAAGTAACAGCTAATCCTGAAAATAATTAATAATAATAAGGATAATAAACACAACATATTACTCAAAATAATTCTAAATTTATGCAACACCATATTGAAGTAAGCTAACATACTGTTTAATAAGAAGTAATAGTCATCGTTTTGATATTCACAGTATTGATAACAATTATTGTATTTATTTCAGTCAACTACTAGAAGATTAACTAATGGAAAAACTATTTAAAATGGAAAGAAATACCCCTCTCAAATAACGAAAACTAAGATCTTGAAAATGATGAAGATAATGAAAATTAATAACTTTTAATATGATTAAATCTTTTTTATTTGCAAGTTAGTTTATTTCTTAATCAATTTTTCAGAATTTTTATGATTAAATTTCATCTTTTCTTTTTCAAAATTTCTAATTTTTTAACTTTTTAAAATGAATTTAGTTGAAAATTAGAATTTATTTTAAGTATTATTTTCCTTTTATAAAAATTCTTCTTATTTCCATAATAATAAAATAATTTAATCATTTTCCAACAATTTTTTATGAGAATTATTTATATGAACTTATTTCATATATATGAAACTTAGATTTTTATCAAAAACTAAATTAATTTAATTTGAAAATTTAATAAATCAATGTTTATTAGAATATTTCAAAATAAATTTTTGTAATTTGACATTTACCTAGATTATTATTTTTAGAATTTTTTTCTTTTTAATGAATTAAAATAATTTAAACAATAAAATAAATCATTATTGTTATTCATTAATATATTTTTAACTAAAAATTAACTATCTTATAATTGGTATCACTTTATCCTTAAAAATTTTATAATGCTTTTTGAATATTGTTAATTTCGGAGATGATATTTCTATTTAATATTTTTATTGTTTACTGATCAATAGATCAACAAATGAGATATTTTGTAAAACAATTTTCTTTTTTTATTAAGCTTTAAAGAGATTAAAATATTATTAAAATTATTAGAATGAAAATAATCATAAATTAAATCTATAAATTTTAACTTAATTGATAATAATTAAATAAATATTTAAATATATCTAAATTATCTTGAATTTCACAAAATTTAATACAATTTGTTAAATTCTTATTTCTAGAAAAAAAATTAGTTATTATTTTAATTGAAATGAAGTTTCATTTAGTGAGCATAGCCACTTTATATTTAAAAGTATATTAATTTATTCTGAATCAAACAATTAAATTGTATAAAAAATTTTAAATATTTGTTAAATTTTAATCAAAAATTGAAAAATTAAATTAAAACATAAATTTTAAACAAAATGAATATTTAAGATTAAGACGATTTAGATGCCTGGCTAGTTGAAGTAGAATTAGCAAACTAAAAAATTAAAGACCTCGCAGCAGGTAAGATCAAAGTAGAAGATTTTGATCGTAAAGAGAAGGAAAGATAAAGAAAAAAAGAAGAAGAAAAGATTAAGAAGGAGCAAGAAGAGGAGAGATAAAGAATGGAAGAATATGAAAAAAAGAAATAAGGGCGTAAGGGAAAAGGAATTGAAAATAATTACTTGAGTTTTTGTAAATTTTGTTTTTGGGAGTATGAGCTTCCCACACCGCAATGTATAAATTTGATTTTATATTCTGCTTCTAACTTTTTGTTTATTTAGGCATAAGATGTAGCAAGGATACAATTTCTTATGATTAAAGAATGGAATAGTTAAAAGGCAAAGTAGATGATTATAAGAAACATAAAGTTAAAAGGGAAGAGAGGAAAAAAAAGTGGGAACTTTGGAAAAAGACACAATCTATGCTTTGGAAAAAAACAAGCACAAACTATTCAAAATGGGATTTCTATACATCTGAATCTGATTCTGAGCCTGAAAATTCAGAGCCAGTTGTACCAAAAGATGATCCAAATTTTAAGGCATTAGAGATGGATATTTAATAAAGAAACAAAAAAAGAGCCAATGATAGAATTATAGCAGAAGGATTTAAATAAAAAGTAATTTTTTAAAATTAAGTTTACTTAGTATTCATTAAATCAATAATAATTAGGGTAATGATGCTATGGCAAAAGAAGATTACAAATTAGCAATTGAAATGTATACTTAAGGTTTAGATAACATGAAAGATATAAAAGCTCTTTGGACTAATAGAGCATTAGCATATAATAAACTTAAAAAGTACTCAAAAGCTATTGAAGATTGTACTCGTGTTTTAGATTATTGTGAATGCTTTGAAGAAGGATATACTAAATCTAGAGATAGTGCATTCAAAGTAATTTACAATTTTTTTAATTTTCAAATAAAAATTATCTACCTTATTTACTTAAAGGCATTCTTAAGAAGATGTTATGCAAGAAAAGAAAAAAAAGATTACAAACAAGCCTTAGAAGATATTTAGGAGGCTCTTAAATTATACCCAAATGATAAAGCAGCACTTGACTTAAAGGTTGAGTTAGAATTTATATAAAAGCATAAGTAAGAAGCTTCTAAATTATTACCAAAATATGAGTTTGAAGTTATTAATCCTCAGGCTGGTAATGAGTAAAAAGATTAAAATGAAATTAAAAAAACAGAAACTTAATAAGAAAATCAAAATTATGAGGGGGATTAAGAGGAAGATGATGAGAAAACAAAGGTAGACAATTAAGCAGATAAGAAATAAGAGAGTTAAACAGCTCATTTAGCAGAAAAATAAGTAATCTAAAATGAATAAAATGATCATTTTAAAGAATAAAAGTTAGCCTCAGAAGCTGAAAAAGATTAAAAATCAAAAGTAAATGAGCAAAAAGTAGAGCAAAGTGAAGAGTAGAAGCAAGTTAAAACAGAATAAGTTTCAACAGAGCAAACTTCGAACAAAGAAAATATTTCAATAGAAAATTAAAATAAAACTGAAACAGAAACTAAAAAACCTGCTTAATAAGTTGATAGAAATAGAACTTACAAAAAATGTGTTGATTATTTTATGGCAAAGGATGCTTCTGAAATAGATGATGAAGATCTAAAAGAGCTAGTAGAACATATTGCTAGCAGTAATGAAGCTAAAATATATTTTTTTGAGAAGAAAGCTACTGCTAGAATTGAAAATCTCCTAAAGTAAAAGAAGTAGTGCTATCTCTTAGCAAATACTTTGATTGATGATAACGTTTTATATCAAACTTAGTTTTTAAAAAATGAATGTCATTTATTGATCTAGTCTCGTATTTAAGAATTATTATCTGATAACTAAAATGAGGCATCTAAAAATTATAGTGAAATAGAAGATGCTTTTGAAGTACTTAATACACTTTCAACTCTTGAGTAGAGCAGAAATAAACTCTCTTCTGACAAAAAAATTATTGAATTCGTTAAAAATATGTGGGAACCTTTAGTTAAGGTTTATCTAAAGGAACCATTTGTTACTTCAAATTACTTAATCTTTGTATCAAATATGTGCTATGGTCAGACATAAGTTAAAAAGAATTTAGTCACAGATCTCAACAAGATTTTAAATGATTTAAATAGTAAACTTTCATCTTTTATTTTTCTTTTCAATAAAAAATATTTTATTATTAAACAAAGATATTATGTAGAATGAAAAGAAGAAGTTTGGCTTTGAATCTTTGAGAGAAAATTGTTATAATTTAATAGCAAATTTATTAACTGAAGAATTTGTTAGACTTCTGTTCAGTTAAGATAAGTACACCTAAGTACTTGAGACAGTTATTATGAGAATAACTTATTATGATTTAGTTTAAAATCCTAAATACATCAAATCAGCAGAGGCTGCTTTGGCTCTTTTAGTCAACATAAGCTTTTAGGCAACTCCTTAAATTCAAGCAATTTTAAAGAGACTCTGTACTGATTTGATCATCATCGGCAGATTCTTCAAGCTTAACTGGAGAAATCAACAATATTTTGAAATTTATAACAGATCCCTACAAATATTGGCAAAGTTGGATTACACAGACAGTAAATTAGCTGAAAGACTTTTTGAACTATAGGATATGTTTGAAAATGAAAAGTTTGCTGGTCATCTCATTCGTTTATATGCAAACATAACTACCAACCCTTCACAAGTTGCTATTTTAAAGAATAGTAAAAAAGTAGACTTTAAAAGTCTAAGTAAAATTTTGAAAAAATTCATGTAGCAAGACGAAGAAACAAAGTTTTGTAATTCATGCAATTTGGCTTCATATATAAACGAATTCGTACCTGATTTGCTTATTGAATACAAGGAATTGATTCCTCGTTTAATAAATGTTTGCAAAGAAAAGACAGGAAATCTTAGAAAAAATGCAGCTATTTTCTTAGCCAAGTTAGCAAAAAATTAATAAAATTTAGAAGTCATTCGTTCTTTACATGGAATTGAAATTTTACATTCAATTACCTCATTAGTTGTTAATAAGTGAAGGGGATCATGGTCTTAATATTAATAAACTCATAAAAAATATAAAATAAAAGTAAATCAAATATCTCTTTGTTTAAAATGTAAATTTTATGTTATTAGCTTAACTCACTTAACTTTAATATAACTAAAATTTAACAATGATAAAACTATTGCTATTTTTTCATTTAAACTAGTGTAATTTTAAAGATATTTTGTAAATTTTATCAGATAATTATCCTGCTCACCTTTCAAAAAAAAAGTTAAGCCATATTTAAGCATTAGAATTATACTAATTATATTTCAATCTAAAAAGAAAGGATAGGGTAGGGTTTATTTAATTTTAGAATTTGTATGATAGCCGTTAAAAAGTAAATTTAAACATTTTTTAAGTTACATTTATTTCTTTTTGGTTGAATTATTAATTCGTTTGTTAAATTATAAATTAATATACTTAAAATTTAAAGTTTCTTCTTTGATTTGCCTAAATTTTTATTTTTTTATAACAGCTAGAATATTTTAAATATCAGTTATCATTCAAATACTGTCTATGTGATAAGGTTTGGTAATAAATAAGAAGATATTGGAATAAAAATATGATCTATGGTGATTGAAAAATAAATAAGGTAGGCCATATTTATAAGCTGCCAACTAAATTTAAATAAAAGTATGTGTTTTTAAAAAATAAATATTAATATTTAAAATACACATATAATGTAAAAATCACACTAAATGTTCAAAATATTCTAATATATATTTTCAGACCACCTCAGCCTTCGTCTCAGCACATGAGTAAATCTTGAGCACTAGATAGAGGAAAATTTTTTCATTGTGCCCCTCTTGAAAATTTTATGAAGGTGGGGGTCGGTGAAGTCATTCCACAATAAATATTTCTGTAAATTAAAATAATATTGAAAAAAAATGAAAAAAATAACTTTACTATTTATATCTTCAATAAATTCATTGAATTCTGCTTTAAAAGCTGGATTTTCTTTTAATCATTCCAAATATCAAGGATAGCACAAATCATGTTGAGTGATTTTTGCTTTGCATTTAAAAGTGAAAATTGATTAAAATATTAATCATAGGCTCGGAGGATGTACCATCTGCTCCTTATTGTTTCCTAAATTTTGATAGTAGTGAATTCTAAAATGAGCTCTGACCCTTGTGAGTGGGTTTATATAAATGTCTCTTGTTAATTCAATGAATAGAATCAATAGAAAATAAATTAAAAAAATATTAAATCAGAAATAAATTAGTTATTTAGAAAAACTGTTAAATATTTGATTTAATGTGATTGCATACAGAGATAGAATACAAACAAATAAATAAAATTTTTTATTTGATCATTACTTTTATTATTCATTAGTATAAATATGTTTACAGATATAATTTGCTAATTAAATTAATTTTTATATAGGTTAATTAAGAATTTTTTTATATTTTTGCTTGGCAAATTTTATTTATTATTGCTTCATTTTCTAATTGTTTACTAAATCTAATTCAACTAATTTTTTAATTTTTGTTTAAATTTTGTTTTGTTTCAAATATATTGATTTATTTATTTATAATGAATTACATTTTGTATGGTTTTAAATAGTATTTTCTCTTAGTCTTAATAATTTAATTACATTTTATCTTTCATATAGTTTATTTACAAGTAGGGCAACACTAATTGATTTCAAGCCAATACCCTACACAGCCTTTATGGAATATATGACCTCCATTACAAGGTAATGTAGCTAATTCTTCATCTATTTAATAATCTTAGTAGCAAATAATACATTAACTGTCACATTTTCCAAGCTAGCTTTCTTTTTTATACTTGAAAAATTTACAATTTCTTATATTGCGCTTTTAATTAAATAAACAAAATAAGTAAATTTCTCAAAATTAAATTAAATAAATACTAAATTTTGTGCGTCGTATTTTTTCTTCCAAGAGGCACAACATCTTAAAACGAAGGCTAAAGAATACAATACCAAAACTATAAGATATTAAAGCAAATTGACAATCAATGCAGTTTGGATGATTTAAAATATTTGTAATTGTCCATCTAAATTAAGATAAAATGGTTTATTATTATTTTTTGAAAATTAAAAAATAATTTTTACTATCTTCGAATTGATTGCAGTTATCTTTAATTTACGATGAATGAACTTAATAGTAAACTGAGGAGAATATTACCACAAAAAATTATCCACTATTTTTAATATAGATTTTTATAAAATAAATAAATTTTCTCATTGAATTGCTTAATTATTTACGATTTTAGGAAAAACTAAGGGACAATAATCAAAGGATATTTCACATGAAGTGCTTTAAGAATTTTGCTACAGTTTTGTAGATCTGATACCTTTAATTTCATATCGTTAAGTTACTTTTTTGATAAGTTTTTATACTCTTTTTAGTAAAGGACAATAACTCCATAAAAATCTAGGGAGCATACTAAGAAACTTAAAATACATATTGGAATTAAAGTTCCTTGAATGAATTTTTTGCTATCCTGACAAAATGTTGAATCAAGCTAAGGAGATAAACCAATTACAGAAATAATTAACATGAAGAGGTTTATACAACCTGTAATAATCATAGCAATCATTAAAGCTTTCAATACTTTCAGCATATGTCTTAACTAAAAGTAACCTAATCCATAGTCATTAAATTGCATATTCATAAGTAGGCCAAGTTAATTCATTTACTACTAAACATTATTTTATGGTATTTCTTAGGGGTTAGCAGGATTGTGCTGCTAATTTTGTGCTTATTAGATATTCTATCTATGAGAGTGAATTTAGTTTGGCTATGCAGGAGGTTAATTTGGCATTTAAACAACTGCGTTCATTTAGTAGACTATTTATCTAGGAATTGTGCTGTTGCTATGATTTTAATTGCTCTCACTGCTATTAGAAAGAATATTTTGGTTTGGGACAAGGCATGGGCCTATATTTTAGTTATTCAGGCTTATTACCTTACAGCTAAAAGACTCTTTTTCTTAATCAGCAGCATTTTCATTTCTTTAATTTAAGCTTCCCTATTAAAAAAAAGTAAGAACTCTAGAAATCTCTTATTTTCTAAGCTTTTGGGAGTGACTTAAACTTTAATATTCTTAAGCGATATCCATGTTTTAGGCGCTTACCGAGTCGTCTGCCTAGCTCTTTGATTCTCCTTCTTTTTGTTAAACTTAAGCAACCTAGAACAAATTTATGATCTATGGTTAATCTTACAAATTTTTTTTTTCACTACTATCTTCACTTAAATCTTTATGCTAAGTAGGAGATGTTGGTAAATTGCAGTCACAATCTCCTTAAATATTTTGCATACTCACAGAGCTTTTTTTTTATTCATATTAAAGTGTGTAATTACTTGCACTTTTTTTAGAGTACATAACAGATTTGCTAGTGGAGAATATTGGTATTTATTTTGCATTTTAACCTTAAGAGTTTTGTTCATGATCTTCTTCCATCCCCTTTCTATCGGTAACAGATTCAGATATCTATTCATCTGAGTACTGCTATGAAATTATTTTTATCATCTGTTTTAAATGATGCTGTAAAATCTAGTGCTAAATTTTAAATATTAATCAATTGGGATATTATTCTTTAGGGAATTGGTATAATTAATTTGCTAATGAAGTTTAAAATGGCTGTTGCTTAGTTAGAATAATATATTAATATATTATACTTACTTGTTTGCTTTTTATAATTCAATTATTTAATAATTCAGAAACTTGTATATTTTAGATTTAAATTTTTTTTACTTTTTAAATAGCTATTAAAATGATAGATTTTGATGTCCAGACTACCCAACTAAATAATTGGTTCTAATATTTTATTATAAAGGTTTAAGAAAAAAAATTAATAAAATTGCAAAAAAATTTTTGATTTGAAGAAAGCAATAGCTCTTTCTTGTTATTAAATTAATCATTTCTTTAATTTTTTGATTAAAGTAGAAAAGGATTTGTAAGGATGAAGAGGAATTATAAAAAGATTAAAAGATTAATTACATTTGAAAATTACAACTTTTATTATGTATCAATAACAAACACTATATTAGTATGTAATTAATCATATTTTTATTTATTATTTTCAGTTAAATTCATTCAACATTCTAAAACAAAAAAACTAATTTAATTATTATTTGAATTAACTTTTATCCTTTTTTGTCAGTTTTACTAATTTTCCTACTTTATTTATTCTTAACCTTAACCTTTGTTCTCTATTTTAACTTTGTTATTTTTTTAATATAGATACAATTACAATTGCTTGAGTAGTACTTTGTAGTAGTCTTCATTTTCTTTTAAAAAATATTCAAATTTTATTTGTTTGTTCTATCCTAGTCTAAAAAGTGAATTTGATTTCATTTCATCAAGTTCTTCCTATTTAAATGAAAGCTGATCATAAAAAAATCCAAAATACACAGCAAAAATTATTTGTCTACCACTTTACCCAAATAATCTATTAAATATCATCTCAAGTATAAATAAGAGTCTGAGCAGTTTCTTATACATAGTCATCAAAACTTTCATATAGATCATCGATTTATAGCAGTAAAGTTTCAAATCTAATTTAAGAAATCTAGGTTCCATAGTATACACATCTAAGCTTCCATGAATATCAGGATCAAAGTAGTTGATAATACCTTTTTAATGACTATATTCTGTTTCAAAGGATTTTTAATATTTTGGGTACTTTTTTTTATTAATAATAATTATGAAAAATAAATTATTTCAGCAAAATATTTAAAATTATAAAAGCTATTTCTCTATTTTCAATTTTTATATTTTATTAATAAGTAATAAGCATTTCTTTATCTTCTTAAATCTAATTATAGAATACATTTTTTTTAAAATATTATTTTTACTTTTTTCAATGAGTGATCAAATATCTACTCCCCAAAAAGTTTTAAAACTTCGTTGTTGATAGATCGCTCTAGCAGATATTTATAAACTTCTGATCCATTTTTTAGACCTTTTATGTAATATACCTTTTTTAAATAGGAGGAAATTAACTAAACACTTTCTGATAAATGAGGCTTTCTTTTTTATGGAAACTCCTCTGACATTTTCAACATAGAAACCAACTCTGTCTTTAATAATTTGTCAAGATATTTCATCAAAGCAGAATAAGTTTAAAGGAAATTCTCTCTTCTGATATAAACTCTTTATCTTTCAACAGTAACTTAGCTCATGTATTCAATTTTTTCTATTGGTTACCTATTGAATCTCCTCTTAAATTACGATTAGTCACTAAATAAAGAGCTATCATCATATTCTTATTCATCTTCTGACTTAATATCATTTATGCATTTAATTTTTTCTATTGGTTGCCTATTGAATCTTCTCTTAAATTATTAATAGTCACTAAATAAAGAGCTATCATCATATTCTTATTCATCTTCTTACTCAATATCATTTGATTATTTTTCCAATTTATTTTCTGGTATTTCATTTTCTTCTTTATTTTTTTGTATGTTTTGAATTTATTATAAACTTTATATACCAGAGTTTTTTTATTCCTCTTGCTCCTCCTCCATCTTATTTTTATTTTTAAATTTTTGAAGTGGTCAAATATTTAGATTTCAATTTTTTATAAATATATTAAATATCTAATAGCAACTTGAGAAATATTTAAAAACTAATTCCACCTATATCTAATTTACCATGTAGTCATTATTTTATGATTATGAACAAGCTATATATGATAATATTAATTATATTTAATTACGTTCTCTTAAAATGTTTTTACAATAGCAAAAAAAGTTTATTTTTTATTGAAAATTGTGAAAATTTTTTAAGATTGTGTGTTGAGATGACTAAATAGAAGAGTAAAGTATTTCATAAAGATAAATCTTTGATTAAAAAAGAAGAGATATCATCTATTTATTTTTTGTTTTTATATGTTTATGAAATTAGCAAAAAGGACTACACAACATTTTGTAAATGTGATTTAGCGTTCTTTTTCAGTGTAAGCTGAGTAACCTATTTTAGTTAACGGAAATAAAATATCAAAAGATGTGCTTTAAAAAGTGAAGGAAAGGATACTAAGTATTCGTGAAAGTAGACTTTGTTATTTTTATTCTAGATTATTGTTTAATTTTTGATGCATGCATAAAATTTCAAAAATAATGTATTAAATCTACTATTTCTCTATACCTTGTAAATATTAAAAATAATATTAACTAAAAGGGATCAATATTCGAGAGCCAAAGCTAGCAATCATTTTAGTTGGTAATGCAGCTGATTCTATTTCTTACGTTTCTGTGAAATAAAGAGCCTGTAAACGTGTAGGAGTTCAATCTGAATTAATTCATTTACCAGAAACTACAACATAGCAAGAAGTGTTAAATATAGTAGAAGATTTGAATAAAAGAGAAGATATAGACTCTATATTAACACAAGTAAATACTAGATGAATTATTCTTATTTCAGTTTATTATAACTTTTTTGATCATTATTGTAAACTAAAATAGTTGCCATTTCCAGCATAGATATCAAAAACTGTTGTTATAAATTAAATTGAGCCAAGTAAGGATGTAGATGGATTATAAAGATGTTTCCTAACAAAGTAATTAATTTGGGATGATCATAATAATAGAACTCTTCCATGTACTCCTGAATCATGCTTACATATTCTAGAAACTCACTAAATAGATGTAAGAGGAAAGTAAGTAGTTATGTTGGGTAAGGGTTTATTAGTAGGAGCTCCTTTGGGTGCTATTTTGCTTGGAAGAGGAGCAATAGTAAGTATGTGTGATAAGAAAAGTGATTTGAGTATTGCCCTACAAGATGTAAAAAAATAAATTTTAAATTTAATAGAATTTTCGATTAGTTCTAAATAGAAGGAGTTTAGTAAAATGAATGATTTACTACTATTTCTAAAATTAATCTTATTAATTAATATTAATGTATCAAACGAATATATTTTTTCTAATAATAAGGCTGATATCTTAGTTTCTGCTACTGGTGTAAGAAATCTTGTAAAGGGAGAGCAGCTTAAAAAGGGAGTTGTTGTTATTGATGTAGGGTGCAGTAGACCACTTCCCCATGAAGATCAATCATCTATTGTAGGAGATGTTGAGTTATAATCAGTAATGTTAACTTAGATTAATAAAAATTAAATTTGAATACTTTAATTTAAGGTTGAATGTTTTTAATTAATATGAAAAGGTTATTTTAAAGGCTAGTTTAATAACACCTGTGCCTGGAGGAGTTGGACCTGTAACAGTAAGTATGCTAATACAAAATGTAGTTAATTAATGGGAGAGAAATAATAGTTTATTAATAAAGCAAGCTAAATTAGAAGATATGATATCGAACACACACTCTAGCCAATTTCATAATTCAATATAAACCAAATAATAAATCTAAAAAGACAATTAAAAATAAATGAATGAAAAAAAAGAAGGTACTTGTGAAGAAGACTTTGAAGATTCACAGTAGGAAAAGCTAGAAAATAAAAATTAAAACTCTAAAAAAAATATTTTAACTTAATGAATAAAATAATTAAAATTAAAAAATTTTAGAAATGAAGCTATTACTATTTAAATACATTTTTAAGTTTTTTATTTTTAATTTATCAAAAATCTTGATAAAAATCTCATTATAAATATATTGGTTGCATATAATTTGAATATTAATCTGAAATAGTGAAAAATTAATGTTAAAAATTAAGATCTGTAGATAATATCATTTATTATTTGATGTATTTTTTTGATTTATTAAATTTGCATAAAAAATAAATTTGATGAATACAAATGATAGTGAAAGTCATTCTCATTTTATAAAGTATTAAAATATAACTTATTTACAATCCTTCTCCTTTTCAGTAAATTTGGATTACATATCTATCTATTGGATTTTAAAGAGAAAGTTAATTATTCATTTATATTTTTTATGTTCTTGATATATTTTAACTTTCAAGTTATCCCATCTGTCAATCCACTCTCTAGTTTCTCTATTAAACTAATGGTCGAAATCTTTTAAAGATATCAAACCATCTAAAAGTACTCTCTAATAAAAATGAATTAATTTTTTTTTTAATTTACTAAAAAATTTACTTTTAGATGAGGAGCTATTAGATGAATGAATTTTTTATCAATCATACCTATTTCAGTATTGTTACTTTCAGATATCTATATTAATGTTAGAATTTTTATCAAAAAATTAGTTAAATTTATTCAATTACTATTGTCAATCTGGATTTTTCATTTGGATCATAGTCAATTTACTCTAAAACTTACTAGTCTACCTTACATTATTCTGAAATAAATGACCTGATCATAAAAATATCACCTTCTTATAGTGTTCCTATTTAGTGCTGTGTTAAAAATTTTAAATATGTTTTTTTTAATAATTCTTTAAATAAATAATTACAAAGTAGCAATATGCTAATTCTTCATCATTTTCGTAGATTTTTTTATTTTATCTAACATCTTTTTAGCAATATGACTTTCTTATTGCTTGCTAAATTTCTTCATATTTTTACTACTGCTCTTCACTGCTAAAAAGATTACCTCTTTTAAATGTAGATCTTTCTTTAGGTTTTTCCTGTATTACTTATCCTTCTAACCCTTAATAAAAATCTAACTCTAAACTAGCATTTAAACTTTAATTATCTGTTTCAAGTTATTCTTATACCTCATCTTGCTATTTAAAATAATTATCTTAAATAACTTGTGGGAAATCATGATCATAAGATTTTCTGTTCACTTCAGATTTAACCTCTTTATATGTTAAAAAAAGTTATTTTAAATATTCTATTTTTCTTTTTACAGTTTTATTGGCTAAAATCTAATCTTTTTTCATGCTTTTTATCTTTACTGCTTTCATCTTTCTCTTTTTTTCTAATAATAATCTCTTCTTTTACTATCTCAAATTTGCCCTTTTTAATAATATAGAAATACTAAGGTTCTTAACCTTCTCTAACAACAACATCTCCCAAATTAGCTTATTTAATTTCAATATAATTAGCTAAAGTTATCAATTAAGTGTAATCTAAATCCTAATATTAATAATAAAAAATTAGATTTCAGTAAATATTTTCTTAATAAATTTTAAAAGAAATATTTATGATCAGATTTTTTTGTAAAAGAATTTGATAATTAAATTAAAAATTACTGATAAAAATGGAATTTTTTTGAGTAAATTAAGCTTGTCTTCCATTTCTGATAGAATTAAATTCAAAAGTATGCTTGTAAAATCTTCTCTTGATATTGAAAGCAAGTAACATTTTTCTGCAGCCTTTTTAATAATTGAAATTGGTAAAATTATCAAGAATATTAGAATTTTACTTCAATAGAAGCACTTCTTCTGTTACTGATATTAGAGGCTTACTAAAAAACATTAAACAAATTTTTTTTATTTTAAGTAGCATGATCTGCTCTTTTTTAGACAAGATTTTAAAATTTGGAAATAATATCCTTTTATTTTAATGATAAATTTTTTTTTTCATTTTAAAACAATTATTTTTCACTAAAATTATTTTGAGAATTTTTCTCGTGCTGTTAATTCTTTTTGATATATTCTCTCATTTCCTTAAGAGTGAATATCTGATTTGCTTCTAGCAAGTCTTTATCTTACTTTATTTTCAAATTAATTAAAGCTAAATCTCCAAAAGAAAAGCCATCGTATATTGTCGTTATAACAGGATCCTTTAATTAAGCATCTACATCTTCTTGTCTTTTTATTCTAACATGAACACTTCCTATTTTATTATTTAATTATAACATCTTTTAAGGAAAGATAATTATTTATAAGTACCTTTAAGAATGATATACATGTTATCTGCTAAATCACCTTAAGAAAAAATGAATTCATTTTTTTCATATGTTTTTATCTAAGCAATATTGATAATTTAATGATTTACATCAATAGAAAACTTTTTGAAAAATTGAAGCTTTTAAACAATTTCTAAAATCAAACTATAATTTTTTTTTAGGGAGTCAAGTTAAAATTATTCAATCAATGCATCCAATTCTTCTAAATTTAATTTATTGTCACAAACTCTAAACTGTGTAAATCTATTTTATTCCTTTTCTTTTTGATTACTAAAAAAATAATTGGTTTATTTATTTGTATATTTTATTAAATATGATTTTACAAATCATTCTATTTCTCAACCAAGACCATGAATCTTGCAAATTTTCTAGTTAAGTTTTTGTTGCATATTTTCAAGAAATTATTTATCTCATTTATTTGTGAAAATAAACCATTTTCTTCTCTACAAATATACTTTATTAATTAATTAAAAAAATAAATCTTAAAATAAATATATTGAAAAAATTTACTGTTTATTTGATTGTGTAATTCTTGTCATCATCAATGTTAATATCATTCATGCTTTCGTAAATATCATAATTTGTCTTTTAAAGCAGGACACCCCAATCTTCAAAAAATTTATCTTCATTATTACCATATTCCATTTTTATTTCATCTAAATTTTGCTAAAGAGGTTCAAAATATTTTTTTCTCTATTGAGAAAAATATGTTAATTCTTTTTGAGTTAATTTGTTTTTTGTTGATTTAAACTCAATGTACTGCTGCTATTCTTTTAGCTTTTTTTTCATTTAAATTTAATTTAAATAGCTCAATCTAACTACTTCTGCTAGATCAAAAGTATTTTTGGTTTTTTACTACTTCCTAAATTACATTTTTTGAAATATTTTAAAGATATTTTAAAGAAAAAGAAATACGCATTTTTAGAAGTAGGTGCTTGCTTGTCATTATTCTCTAATTTTATATGAGTATTCCTTGAAGAATCTTAAGGTGTTTTACAATTAATTTTAATTTCAGACTAAAATGACTAATTTAAAGAGGTTTTATCTATTTACAAACTCTATTTTAATTTTGATTTTTTTTAAATTTAAGAATTTTAAAATAGAAATTTATTGATGTCTTTTTTTAATGTTTCATTTTTAGAATTTTGTTGTTTTTTATTGGAAAAATAATTATTTTAGTATATTTTGGCTATTTCTGATTGAATGTTGAGGTGTGGCTGATTTTTATAATTCTCTTCTTGGAATGAAGATCTTTTGACACTAAATTAGATATTCATACTATTAGATTACTTTCTATTTTCACTATTTCCTAATATTTTAACTCTAGGAGATGAATCAGGAGACAATAACTACGAATTTAAATAAGACTTTTTAGATATATCATATTTATTTTGATCTGAACCTTTTAATTTCTCTTCAATATTATCAATTTAATTATTATCCAAATCTTTATAATAATTTAAAAAATTTAAGTTTGGTGAACCCATTTAAGTAGAGGTCAAAGTGGTTTCTTAGCTTCTGTAGTTAGATGCCTATTCATTTTATTAATCTAAGATTAAATTATTTTTTCTTTTGTATTCAACTAATTAAATCTTTGCTTCGTTTACCAACTCAGACAAGTTAAAATTTATTTGTTTCGAATTTATTGGTGAAGCTATTTGAGAAAAGTATTAGTTTGATCCATAAGAAATGCTTTAGCTTTTAGCTGAAGCAATCCTTTTTTTATAGGGGGTAAAGGAACTATAATTAATACTTTTTTAGTTTTGTGGAGAAGAAGAGATACTTTCATATTAATTGATATGATCAATAGTAGATTTAGATTATCTCCATACTTTGTATATATCATCTTTGTAGGGATAATTTACCTCAATAAAATCTAAATTAACTTGTTCTACAATTTGATCATATGATTTATATTCCTCTTGATTCTACATATCCTCTTCAATTTTTTTTTGAGGTTTATGATTATCCTAAGCAACTTATTTAGCCTTATGCTATATATAGCTTCTTTGTGGACTTATTTTAGCACTCTAAGCTCTTTAGAATCCATTTTTAATATTTTTGAATTGATAATAAATATCATTTAAATTTTCATTCTTAATATCATTTTATTATTTTATATTTTCAAATTTTTTATTTAGAGTTTCTTTGTAATCTTTGACATCATGTTCCAGTATATAATTATTTCTTTTTAGTACCATACTTTAAATTCTTTGTAAATTATATATTCTTGCATCACTTTCAGCATTTTAAATATTATCTTTTATGATTTTTGGGTCTTATTGAGAAAAACTAACTAACTTTTTAACAATTTTTCTACCTTAATGAATCTAACCCTATTTACTCAGATTTTATTTTAGAGGAGTAGATTTAGAAAAATACTGCTGAAAACTCACACTTTTTGATTTTTTTGTTGAAGGAACATTTACTGAGCTAATAAAATCTGCTATGCAAACAGTATCAATTTCTTTAGGTTGATTTTTGCTAAGATTAGAATTTTAAATATCTACTTGGTCATTATTGCTTTTTGTATCAGTATTTAGTTTCTAATTCAATAACTTTTATGTATTATTTTGATCCAAACTTTAAAATTTCTTTTTTGTTTATCTATTGTTCAACAAATTTTTATATTTTATTTATCCTTCATTTTTTTTCTCTTTTAGGGTTTTCTCTTTTCCTTGGTAATCCCCTATAATAGAAAGACTTTTAGATGTGAGCCTTATTAGTTAACGAACATTTTAGTTAGCCTTTTTTTGAGTGAAAATAGTTTGTTTAGGAGAAACAATTTCTGTATTTTGACAAGTATTTTTATAATACTATCTCTATTATTACAAGTCCTTTTCATCTTTGAAACTTAAAAGTGATAACATATTAGTAAAAAGTAAATATTTGCCAAAATTGAAAACAAAAAAGTAAAGTTAGTGCCAAATCACAATTTAATATAGAAAAAAATTTAGTAGAAATTTTAATTATTAATTTGTTATTTTTAATTTTATTTAAGCAAAACTATCATTCTTTTTTCAAACAAAAATAAATACAATTACATAAATGTCTGAAATTTTATTGTTATGTTTGATCTACATTATCATGTTATTCATATATTTTTATTTTTAATTGATAAATGTTTTAAGGGAAAAAAAATTTCGATTTCAAATACTGAAAGAAAGAAACAAAATATAAATAAATTATGAGCTTTAATTTGTAACACATTTTTTTCATCGAAAAAAAAGCAAATACATTAACTAAAATAAATATTAATATTACTTTATTTGATTATCATTTAAATTTCAATAAATAAAACTTATTGAGCATAAAATATCTGTAAAAAATTTAAAATCATAACCTAATGTTTGGAAATGTAAGAGGAAAGGTCAACCAACTATTTTGCCAAATCACAATTTTATATTGAGAAAAATTAAGTAGAACCTTTAATTATTACTTTTTTATTTTTAACTATATTCAAGTTTAAGAAGTAATCATTCTTAAAAATACAAGTAAATAGAATTCCATAAATGACAGAAATTTTATTTTTAAGTTCGAAGCATCATAAGATTATTCAGCTATTTTAAGATTTAGTAAATAAATATTTTCAGGTAAAAAAACTTTAGGTAACCAATACTTATAGAAAGATATAAAATAAAGATCACTTCCAAGCTAAATTAATTCCGCGGCACATTTGTTTTCACTTAAAAACTAAATAGATCAACTAAAGTAAATCATTAATTTCCACTGTAAGTAATTTTTATTTCTATTCCAACAAATCAAACTTATAAAGTAAAAAATATCTGAAAAATCAACTAACTTTTTTGCCAAATCACAATTTTATATCTTGAAAAATTTAGTAGAGTTTTAATATTGTTTTGTAAAATTTATTTACTTAAGTAAAGTAATCATTAAAGACATAAATAATTTCTTAAATATCTGAAATATTATTTTGTTCAATAAGTTTTATAATAATATTCAGCTTAATTATAAGAAAAATATTATTTGTGGTGATCCAGATTGAAAGATAGTAAAACCAGAAAATTAACTAATTTATCAATCTAGAAAGAATTAACTTCTAAAGTTAAATTTTTTATTTCCTCCCTTTTTTATTTATTTAGAAACAAAACTTTTTTAGAGTCGAATTATCAAAAATAAATAAAGAATATTCTAAATGGATGATTATGATAGTAGATTTTTTATAAAACAATAGTTTATCTTTAAGATAATGTTACTTTGAATTTCAATATTCATCAGAGATCATAATTTTTCAGTAAAAATATTGATTTTCTATTTAAATTGTAGACAGATTTAGCAATAAAAACTGGATGGGTAAATTGTTACTAAAATAAAATTTAATGTGCAATATCTGTTTTGTTTAGTTTCAAATTTCGTCTCAACATAATTTAAAAATAGTGTGTTTAAAAGTTTATTTAATAATTATTATTTTTAGACAAAAAAACAAAATTGAAAATTAAATTAATAAAAGAGATGAATAAAGAAAATATTAAGAGAGCAGCTTCGATTGCAGGTCTCCTTATATTGTTCATAGGAGCTATTGCTGTCTACAATGAATATGCTGAAGATGAACTTACTAAGGGAGTTAACTTCTTCAAGAAACACTCATTTTCTTACAAAGATTCTAACATCCCCAAATATGCTCATAAACATAACCACGAATGTGGTCATAGCAAGATTGTAGAGTAAGAAATGAAATTAGATCAACCTAAGCAAGCTTTTGATGAAACTCTTTTTGATGTTGATGACATTAGCAAGGTTCTCCCTATTGAAAAGGATTTCAAGAACATGAGAATTCATATGGATTATAGCAATATAGCCTCTTAGCCTGCTAGTATCTAAACCTTTATTAAGACTTAAGTCATTCCTCCTATTATGAACCACTTAGCAGAAACTATCTAAGTTCAAAGATTAACTGCTCCTGTTAAAGTTGATCCTTACTATAAGGCAAAGACTTGTGGTTAAGCTGAAATTAAGATTCCAGCTGAACACTTTAGCACTGGTGTTTCAAACACAGATCTTATTTACTATGTTAAGGTATTCAGAGATGGTGGTAATTAACTTGCTTATGCTAGCTATTGCCCTCAAGCAGAACCTTATGGATTAGCTAGTGGAAGACCCACTGTAGCTTATGTGAATATCAACTTGAACCATCTTGAAAAGGATATTATTTCTAAAGACCCTATGGCTTTGGCCAAGTGGATTTTCATTATTACTCACGAAGTCCTTCACTCTTTGGTTTTCTCACCTAACTACTTCGATAAATTCTTACTTGAAAAGAACCCTGTTAAAACAATCAATGGAAAATCCTATGTTGTTGCTCCTTCTATCGTTAAGTTAGCCAGAGAACATTTTGGTTGTCCCTCTCTCTAATAAGTCCCTCTTGAAGATGAAGGTGGTCAAGGTACTTTTGGTGCTCACTGGGAAAGAAAGGCTTTTGGTAACGAAGTGATGACTGGTTCTTAATTATATGATAGTGTCTTTTCTAAATTTACTGCTGGTATGCTCAATGCTTCTGGTTGGTATAAAGTTGTTGACTACATGGTTGGAACTTTGACTTGGGGTGTTGGTGAAAAGTGTGAGTTTGTTGAATATTCTTGCCCTAAATCTTCCAAAGAATTCTGCACTGGATCAAATCGAGGATGTAGTTACGATTATGTTAGTCCTGGTTATTGTGGATCAAATGATAATCTTGCCGATAAATGTAATTATTGGGAGGGTTACTCAAATCAACATTGTAATTTCCCTGATGAGAATTCCAAGAAGGTCTTCACTACTTCTGGTGGTGGTTGGGGAGCTAAGGCTAGATGTTTCAACACCAATGTCGCCGATTCAGCTCGTTGGATTGGAGTTAAATCACTTTGCTTCGAATCTCATTGTAATTACTCTGGAACTTCTACTTCGATTGTTTTCAAAGTTTTCGGTAAGGAATATACTTGTAATTCTTCTACCAAGTAGGTTACTATTCCAGGAAAAGGTGTTGTTGATTGTCCTGATGTTCTTAGATTCTGCTTCTCTCCTTCTGCTTGTCCTTATTCTTGTACAGGTAAGGGTGTTTGCAGACTTGGAAAGTGTGCTTGTTACAAGGGTTTCAAGGGTGAAGATTGCAGTTAACTTGCTTGAAAATAAAAAATAATTTAACATTAATGTTATCTTTCTATGTAAAATATGCATAGTTTTATTTAGAATATATGATGTTGTTTAAATCTTTCTTTAAGACAAAGACAAATAAATAAAAATATTATTCTTTACTTATTTAAATTTACTTTTTTTTTACACAAAATCTTTAATAAAATAACAAAAAGATTAATTATGTTCTAATATATCTTTTTTATTGAAGTAAAATAACACTTTTTTTGGATGATTGAATTTTTAAGTGTTAATCATAATTTATCAATTACTAGCTAACTATTCTTCTATTTTGATTATATTACTTTTTGCAAATAAAAATAATATAGATTAACAGGTTGTTAGGTCGGTAGGTAGGATTTCTATTCAAATAAAAAAATATTCAAATTGTATTTATTTAGTAAGAACTAATTAAACTTAGCTCAGGCAAATACACTAAAAAGTTAAATATTCAACTATGTCAAACGTACGTAATTTCAGAGATATAGAAACAAACAGCAATTCGTCTAATAGTGATAACAGAGGATCCTTTGGAATGGGAGGATACAATGAAAGCGGGAAGTATAATCCATGGATGAAGCAGTAACCAGCATAATAATAAAGAACAGGATACTCTTAATTAGATGTATAAAATCAGTAATCTTCTTCCTCTAGCATGCTAAGTGGTATGGACTTAACTTGGAAGAGCTTTTCTGCTATAAATTTAATTATAGTATGGGCAGTCTTTTTGATTCTAAAAGCAATAGCTGCCTTTACAGATAATTCTTACACTTGCTTATTATTCAATTCAGGTGCTTAATATTAGCCATCTATAACTTATAACTATGAGTTTCATCGCTACCTAATTCCAACTTATCTTCATGGCACACTCCCTCATATAATTTCTAATAGTTTTGGACTCTTTTTTTATGCCTTTACCCTTGAAAAATAATATGGAGTGAAGAAGTTTTTTTCTCTATACATTTTAAGTGCATTAGGAGGTAATTTATTATCTGGATATAACCAACCTGAACAAATGTCAGTAGGAGCCTCTTCATCTCTATTTGGATTGTTCCCATTAATGTTATTGTTTCTCTTAGAAAACCAAAGTATGAATAAAAATCAAAAAATAGTGTATATTGTTTATATTTTACTTATGATCTTTGCAAACTTCTTTGGTTCATCTTCATCACCAAATCAAGGTATAAATAAAGAAGGATAAGAAGGAAGTGATATTCATATGGTAGATACAGCAGCTCACTTAGGTAAAAAATATACATACATAAATAAATAATATAAAAAACTATTTTAATTATTTTTAAAGGTGGATTTATTACTGGTTTGTTGATATCAATAATATACTCTTAAATATAACATCCAAAGTAAGAGCACTTAATTAATTATAAAAATAATAGTCAATTTATTTTATCTAAATAAATAGAGCAAAATATTTTAAGATTGGAGCTTATGTCTTACTCTTAGTAGGTATTGGATTTTTCTCAATTTATAATTAAATGAATTTCAGTATTACAAAACCTGACAGTATGGAGCGTTATTGTTAATGGAAATGAGGCATAATAACAGGAATATAAAATCAAAAAATATTTGATTTTTGTTTTTTAAATAGAAGGTTTTTATCTGAAATCATTTGATAAAAAGAATAGATATATATAGTATTAATTAATCAATTGCTGTTCATATATGAAAAATTTAACTAAAATTTAAGTTTTTACATCAAATTGTTTAAAATAATCAAGAAATTTAAATGAAATTCATTAAATAAACTAATTTTTTAAAAAATTGTATTATAAATTAATTTATTTAAATAAACTAATAAATAATTTTTTAAAATGTTTCTTTTAAAAATAATATTACAAAAACTCAACACTAATTAATATCTACTATTTTTTATTCTTTTCAAATGTGAAATTATATGAACAACAAACAATCTTTGTGTTTTAACAAATTGTTCAAGCAGATTATTTCAAAGTAATTGGTTAGTTTTATATGATATTTTATTTAAAATAATAAAATATTTGGTAGAAAAAAATAAAAATGTTGAATTTTACTTTCTCAAAAATATTTAAAAATAAATTTTTATTCTCATTTCTGTTCTTTTTATTTTTTTTGAGAATATTTGATTTAAATTAATATTTGTTTTGGTTAGTTATTGAATGTTGTAGAATAAAGTAATGAATAACTTGAGATTTCATTTAATTTTTAAAAGTTTAATTCAAATTAAAAAAATTGAGAAGTTTTTGATTTGTCAATTTTACGTATTTTTTTGAAAATTGCTGTATAAATTAATTTCGTAAATTGTAGTTGCTTTCATTTTATTTTTTAAATGATTTAAGAATAAATAACAAATAATTATTTTAAATTATTTTTTAAATTTATTGAATAAAATATTAACATAATTTATTTAAAAATATTTAATTGATTATGAATAATTTTTAAATTAAAGAATTTATCAAAGAAAGTCATTTTCTCAATTTTTATAAATAGTTAACGAACAAACTCACTAATCATTTTGTTTGAATATTTTCATCCTCTCCTTTTGAAAAAAAGCCAGATTAAGCATGCTAAAAGCTAGATAGCTAATGTGAATTATTTCTTTTGTGTAAGATAGTGTTTCTTATCCTCAAAGAATCTTAATTTAAGAGAAGACTACTATTTTTCTTTGTGCCTGGGGTACCAGTTTTCATAATGTTTGTTTACTTTTTAAGAATCATATTTTGTAGCTAACATATTTGTATAACTTTATTGACAGATTTCTTAAAAGTACCTATATTTTTGCCATTCAATCTTGTTTGCTTCTATAACATATTTTCTACTTTTTCAATAACTTTTTAATAGTTACCAGATGGATAATAGATAAAACATTCTTTCATTTTATCAAATTCCAATAAAACCATGAACTCAGATTTCTATTATAAAGCCTAGGCTTAAGCTATTTGAAGAGCTTAGGGGGTTTAATTGTTGCTTATGGAGTGAGAATATAAGAATTAATTTTAATTAATAAAATTTGCTTAATTCTAGTTTAACTAAGTATTGCTTTAGGGTATTTATTGAATAGAAATTTATCTGGAACTTGTAGATCCCCTTCGAGGTTGATTTATTTAAATTCCATCCTATTCAAAATTATTAATATTAAACTAAAAGTTTTATATATTCTATAACTTTTTTTCTGATGTTTTTAAAATAGCAATTTTTCTCTCAATAATAGTTTATTCATCTTACTGATCATTAGAGTGGAATTTATTGAATGATTTCTTTTTTTAGTGGATAACATTACTAATTAATTCAGCGCTACAAAGCTAGGCATCCTCAGAAATCTTATTTTCTGAATCTTCTTTTTTTTTATTTTATGTATCAACATAGCAAAATTTTGATGACTACTGCCTTGGAGAAACAGACATTTAAAGAGGATAATAGCCATTTTAATTGATATTGGGTTAATTTTATTAAATATTCATCTAGGTTTACTTTATCAGAATATTTAAATCTACACTTCTTTTTTTGATCTAAGGAGATTTTGAAATTACCATTCCTTTCTTTTTAATACTACTAAAATTAGCACTTTGTGGTTAAATATTAAGTAACCCATTATAAGTTTAACTCGAGTCTGTAAGTTATTAATTATCCATAGAGTTTTCCATACCTTACTAGGCTTAAATAACTGGTGTAGTTATTTACTAATTTAATATTGAAGTTGTCTGTAAATTTAAATTAGGTTATTAAGTTTAAGTCTAAAGGATAGTGTTTTCTTGGACGGAAAGTAGGCTATTAAGATTCGAGTTATTCTTTTAAATTAAGGTAGGCTCAAAGTTGCTATTATACTCAACACCAAATCCTGCAGCAACTAGAGAAGAATCATGATTTGTATATCCTCTGTTCATTTAAAATACATTATTATGATGAATTTTATGAATAGGTGAACTTAATTCTTGTTAAATGATGACACTATTTTGTTTCAAATATTCTTACTCACTATCATTAGCATTATTAATGTTATATTATTCTTCTTAAATAAAAGTTAGATTGGTTCTATTCGTTTAATTTTCATATTACAAGTTATACTGTTCATTAAATTCCTATTCACCGAAATTAACTAGTTCTAATCTTTCAATTAATTCTTCTTCATTTTAATAAGGATTTTTTTCTATCAAGAATTAAACAGCTCTTTCTTTTGCCAATCGAAGCTGAGGGAGCACTTAATGAAAATATTCTTTTCTATTATGTGGTTTACGAACTTATTCTATAGAAACTCTGTATAAAATTAAAGTTTTATCAGTGTATGGAATGTATTTAACATATGGGCAGCAATCAAATGAATGTGTGTATTTATCACAAAAATTGCATTTTGTATTAATGTTTCTTTAACTTTTATAAATGACAATATTGTCTTTGATTAGCTGATACTTTTCTTGATCCTAAGGGAAGTTTTTTATTTCTTAATTAAATTCTTCTTTATTTATATAGTAAAGCATACATGAACCCACACTTCTATATCCAGTTAAGCTAGGTAAATCTCCCATAAAAGATATTTGATCAAATATTGAATTAACTTTAATATTCTTAACAACGGTATAAGGTTAAAAATCATCTTTTTTAATATTAATATATGAGACAATTTATCCACTTGCTAAAAAATACAATTTATCATTTATTTAATTTTCATCTATAAGAATCTCTTCTGGTTTAGAACGCTTGGTTTTGATATGATTTGCTATGTTTTTGAGGAAACTTGGAGAAAAATTATTCACTAAAATGGGTATTTTAAAGATTAAACGATTGCGGATATCATTCAAAACTTCTTTTTTGAGGTTATTAGATAAGCTTTCAATCATTTTATCGCATTCTTCTCCATCGTTTTCTTCGTTGCTTTGATGCCAATACTCAAAGTATTTTCTTACTTAAATTTGTAAACTATTACTCACTCCCCTATGTCTCAAATGTCTAGTAAGCATATTCATTCTTTGTTTAAGCTAATTAGATGATTTTGTAAGAGCTTGAATTAACAAACCTATAAAAAATAAAAATTAGATATTTTGAATTAACTCAGACTTATTTCTTTTCAGTTAAAATCATTTGCTTGTAAGGGTTTTATTTTGGATTTGAAATGTTGTTACATAAAAATTTTGTATTTCATCTGTCTGTTTCATAAATAAAGTTTTTTTACCTATTTAATTAAGTGAATAAGCGAAAACACCACAACTCATCAGTGTAACAAATATTACATAAATTCTTTCATAGATAGTTATTGGAGTAACATCACCATATCCAATCGTAATCATAGTGATAACTGCCCAATATAGAGAAGTTACATACTGCTCGTACCACATCTTACCTTGCAGATTACTTGCTTCAATCCATGTTTTAGTTACTATATTATTCTACATTTCTATGGAGCCTACAAAAAAAAACATACAGCCTGCGAAATGAGCCACAAATACAATTGTGAATACTAATTTGAATAAATTATAAAGAGCAGATTGCTTAGGAGTAAAATTGACCAGCTATTCAAAATAATTTGCGAGTTTAAGCATCTTATTAGTACGTAAGAGGAGAACAGAATTCAAGAGAATAAGATTTAGCTTTAAACTAATAATAAAAGGTATAACTACTAGCAAGTCCCCAAGGAATTTCGTTTTTAAATAGTTTTTTATAATTCTAATTTAAGAATAAGAAATTAATAAATATTTGATTTTTAAATTGCTCAGTACTACTCTATAGAAATAAATTTGTCAATCATAAATAGAAAAGCAAAAGAAAAAAAAAGAAAAATCCTAAAATAGTTCTTAGTTTGCTCATTTGTTAATAATAAATGAATTAAAGCAAAAAATACTTACTTAGATCTGCTCTTTATGATTTACCCTTTGCTAAAATAAGCCGTGTTAAAATTCAATATTATATCTGCCAAAAATGTCCAGCCTGGTAAATCATTCAAGAATATCTATACCCATGAGGTTAATTCAAAACCTCCCAAACCCTATTCTTCCCATGTAATTTTAATAGGTATGTAAAAAATATTCAAACATAGCAAAAAAAGTATGTAACTATCCCAAATTTTTTTAGTTAAAGAATCAGGTAAAATGATTAAATTACTCCAGTCCACCGCATGCAGTATTTATTTGTAAAAATAGTGAACTAATTTTTTTAAAATTTTTATTAAAATAAATTGAATTATTATTAGAATTGAGAGCCCATTCTTAAAGATTTATTTGTTCTTTTAAGCTGGATAAGTATTTTATAATCTATTTCATTTTAATCCATGAAATCTTCAAGAAATAAGTAAGTAATAAAAGTAAAGATCAAAATATTTACATATTCTCCAATTATAGATTGTACTTTACAATTTTATAATAAACATTCTGGCTTGAGAAGGTTAATTACCAATAAAGTATTTGTTATCAAAATAAAATTTATAGTTAGAAGATTTATCTCCAATTATTTAGAACTGTGTTTCTTTTAATCTTTTAAACTTATATTGTTGGCCATACTTTCTAATTGAATCAAGAAAACTAGCTACTATAACTACTAGATTTAAAGCTTACAACATCGAATTTATCTTAAATAGCTTTATATCTGATTTAGTTTGAACAAATTTTTCATAATAACTATTTTTTACTATTGCTTTTTATTCTGCTTTGATTGCTTATTTCTTTTCATCTTCTGACAATCCCTTAAATCTATCTTCCATGTCATTAAGGTCACTTTTAAATGAGTAAAAAAAGAAAAATAAGAATAAAAAAAGCAATTGAAGAATATTTAGTTATTGCTACTAATAAAAAATTTTAATTAAGAAAGCATAATACAAATCGATATAAATTCAGTTTTAATATACTAATGTAAATTATAAGCAAGTAAATTAATAAATCGCTACTTATTTAAGTCTATTTTTGAAGTAGAATTCATAGCTATTTGTATCATACTGCCTCCTCCGTTTTTTAAATATGTCCTTCTTTTAGGCATAGAATTTATTGTTAATTAGCTTTCTTATTTTTTTATATGCTTTTTGGTTTATTCTTACTCTATCTATAATTCTTCTATTAATATGTTTGGATCGCTTTGAATTTGTTTTAAGCTAAATGTCAAATTTTCTTTTTAATTTACTTAACTACAGCATCCTTTCCTCTTTTAATCACCCATTCTTAAAATTTCAGAAGGATCATCTTTAAATTAGCTTGCATCATTGCAATTAAAGATATTAATTTCACTTAAATTTCCTTCTTTAATATAATTACGAGTGCTCATTTACTTTATTTTAGATTATATTAATTGAATATTATATCTCAAAGAAAATTATTAGTTATTTGATTAAAAAAATTTTTTGATTAATGATACTTTGAAAAAAATCTGTTTTGTTGTATAACTTAATAGTTCTAACTCTCTAACTTACTTAAGTAAAGCAAACACCTAAAATTAATGACTAATCTATAAAATTTCTTTTGTTTTTCATTTTTTTTGTATTTATGTTTTGATTTACTACTATACCAAATAATCTTTTAAAAACAAATCAAAATGCGTTGAATTAAGACATATTTAAAAGAACCTAAATATTTTTTAAATACCTATCATTCAAATCTATTGATTAAATTTCATTAACTAATGTTAATTTCAGCTATCAAAAAGAAATAAAAAATTCAGGTTTTCAAAAACTATTCTAGTTGAATGCCAATATCTTTGTGTTTAGAAAACCTTTTTTATAACTTTCCCAAATTTTTTTTTTGAATTATTCCTAAAATTAAAATATAATGATTACATTTATAAATAAATATCAATTTTAATTACATCTGGGTAAAAAATCAATTAATAATATGTACAATATCAAATTGCTTAGTCAGGTTAATTTTGTGATTTAAAAAGGATTTTATTGTAATCTTTTTTTATTACATGAGAGTATTTTTCATTTTTACTTTCTAAAATTCATTTTTGAGATTAAAACTCTAAACACATTTTAAATCTTTAACAAATTTAAATTATAAATGATTATTTTTAATTTTAAGTTAACCATTATTGATTCAAGTTAGTAAATCTGTTTTAATAAAAGAAAAATGAAATATTTTTAAAAAGTTTTATTAGTTTTTTTTCAAATAAAATATTTAAATTTGATAATTAATTTAAGAATATTACCTTAAAGTGCTTGACAGTAAAAATAAAATGTTTTAAAGTACCTATTATTTCTGTTTATTAATAATTTTTTAATAAAAATCTATTAAAAAAATAATGTGTTGTTAAACTTTTAAGAAAATAGATTCTTGTTCATAAAGCTTCATTTCTTGACTTATCTGTTGAATAATTTAAAAATAATTAAAAAATTAATATAGCTTATTTGTTGAAATAAGATAGTAGATTATTTAAAAAGCAGATATTTTAAAATACTAATTCAATATTATTATAATCTACCATATTTATCTCTAGCTTATCTTCTAAAAATTATTAAATATTGTTAAAAATATATTTTCCAAGTGTGAATCATTTAAAAGCTATTGGTAGAATTAAAAAGATTACAATTAGTAGAATATCAAATTACATATGCTGATAAACTCAAGTAATAAATCCTCTTCAAACTCAAGGCAAGTGACTGGCAGCTTATCTAAAAATTTTCCTCCAAAGTCAGCTACATTCTTTTAAAACATGTTTATTTAGCCAATTCAATCAACAGTTTATATTTAAAAAAATGATAAACATGAAGAAAAATAAAAAAATGACTTATCTTATTTAAATTAAGGTTAAAACTTTTAATTGAATAACTTATCAAAAATAAATGGCAATAATTATTCAAAACTGAGATCAACCCAATCTAGCTTAGCACTATTAGCCAGAACAAAGGAGGATTTTTAGACAATTTATAAGACTTTTTAATAGAAAACTCATAATTCGAGTGAAGAAAATAGATTTTTTTTTTCTTCTAAAAACAAGATGCTGAACGAAACAAAAAATTTATTTGAAAGGGGAACTGAAAAACTTGATAAAAATAATATTCTTTAACCAAATAGCAATAATTCATCAAATATATAAAACAATTAAGTAGTATTATAAAACAATATTTTAAAAAAGAATTTTAGTTATAACAGAACTTAGGAATAAAATAATAAATCTTAAACTTACAGATAAACAAACTAAGAACGCTCAGAAGAGAAATAAACTGAAAACAATAATGAAATTATTAACCAAAAAGTTGACATCTATTAAATAAAATAAAAATTTAAACAAGCTAGATAGAATAAAATTTATTCTAAATCACAGAATAAATTAAAATCTTCTGAAACGAATTCTCATTAATTATCTACAGCTTATGATAGCTTTTTAAACATACCCTAATTTAAATAATCTAATGAATTAAGGAATTATAAAACTAATCAATCTTATGCAAAAAACCTTTCTTTCAAAGATACTATTCTATCACAAAGCACAACTGTATCTCAAAAAAGGTCTTTCAATTTTAGTCATTTTGAAAGGTTTCCTAAATTAGATTAGAATATTTTAGATAGTGAAATACCAAGTATTATTGAAAATGATAAACATGGAAATCATTCAAGAAGTCTTAGCCAATTTAAGGTAGATACTAAAAATCAAAATACAAAAAGACAAACAGAAGATTCCTCATTCTTATTTCCATTGAAAGATCATTAAACTAATAGAAGCTTTTAAAATATGTTTAAGGGATTAAAACCAATTAAGTAGGTAAATAAATAATCAGATAACGAAAACAGCATGATAGACCATGATTTTGTTTTATCTATGAACAATGATTTCTCTTCAAAAGGCAACAATTCCTCGTTCACAAGTACATTTTTTAAATATTCTTTATTTTTGTTGATTATTTTATGAAATTAAGATTAGGAAAAGGAAAAATCTATCAGTGACCAAGCTAATGACATGATTAAAAAATTTAAGAAACTAAATCCGATGGTGATTATTCAGGATGAGAAACTAAAGAAGTTATAGCTTCTAAAATAAAAAGAAATATAGCTAAAATAATTTATTAAAAAAAGAAACTTTGTTGAAGCAATAAATAGTAAATTTTATTAACAAAATTATTTAAAATAATCATTTATTTTTCTTTAAGTAATGAAAGATTTTTTAGTACAAACATCACAAGAAAAGAATTTAGAGAATTTTGCAGATACAATAACTTTTTTAGGATAGCTTAACTACTTTAATCATGATATAGACAATGCTTTATATTCATTCATTTAACTAGTAATCATTAAATTATTTTAGTAAATTATTAAATTATTTCATATTAAGAAACATTTAAGTGAAATTGTTGGAAATCCATAAATTAAAATGAGATCACTGATTTTACTTGGATAACTATTTTAAGATGAGTAAGATTATGACTAAGCACTTTAGTTGTATAGGAGAGCTATTCACTACTCTTGGTATTTAAATGATCAAGAAACAGAAATAAAAATGTATGATAAATTAGGATTTCTTTACTTTATGAAAGGGGATATTTAAAAGGCTAAGTACTTTCATGAAAGATCTATTTCTCATCAAACTGAGAATCCTAAATCAGAAAATATGCAGCAAAGCATCTACACTGTCTCAAAATTGTTTACAAAAAATAATAATTTTATACCAAATTTAAATTAAATGGTATTGGCCAAGCTAGGGTTATTAACGGACCAGCAAGGTAATAAAGTATTTTTTGTGAAGTTAACCAATTAAATTTCATTCAAATTTTACTAAAAATGTAGATTAATTGAGATTTTCAACTAAGATATCTGCTGAACTCTAAATAATCATCCTTAGAGATGACAAAGAAATAAACCAAGCAAATCATGATCCTAGCTGTAAATTCTAGAAAAAGTTAAAGATATATTAAACTTTTTTAAATAAAAACAGAAATTAACCCAGATGAAAAAATGAAATTAAAAATAATTCCAGAAGGTATGGAAAATGTTAAGGAATATTAAATAATTTAAAAGATTCTTGACCAAAAGAATTAATTTCAACCAATAGTAAATAAATAATTCTTAATTATTTTCTAAAAGCATATTATTTCTCTAAAATTATTACTAGGTGTTACACAATACACAGTATAAAGACCCTCGTTCCTCAAAAATAGTTGATAAATCTTTACTGAAGTTAACAATAGAAGAGAAAGTTTAAAAGGTTAAGATGGATGTGTATGATGATAAAAGATTACAAAAAAAATTGAAAGAAGCTCAAGTATCAGCAATAATAAACAGATAAACATGCAATCAAAAATTCTTTTTCAACCATTGCACTCCAAATAGAAATCTTTTAGGGTTTAAATATACATTCAAGCCTAATTCGCTTAAATTTAAGAATTACTTTTAAAAAATGGAGAATATGATAATTTATTCAGATTATTGATTGATCTATCTATCTATCTATCTCCCAGTATGAAGAATTAATTTAAAACACTATACTAAAGTTTACAAAATATATCTATCATCTAGTAATTATTTAATAGAAATACACATACATAAAGTGAAAATCAATAGTACAAATGAATTAAAATTGAAAAGAATTACATTTTATTTGTTGTAAAAAATATGTAAATAAAAGTAAAATTTAATATATAAAAATGTTTTCAATTAAAGTTGTTTATCTCCTCTTCATATTTTTTAATAGCTTATTCAAAGCTTCCATTTTCTTGGATATATTTTTGGCAAGTAGCGAAATCACATCCTGTTTCTTTTTAAAACTTGATTACATCTTCTACAATAGATTTATTGGAAAAATACATTTTTGACATATCCATATTTGACTATTAGCCTTTAAAACTGCCATACAACTTGTTATTATTGTTAGGATTAAACTAATAAATTTAATTAGCTTAGTTATTATCATTATCTTAATAGTCAAACTAACTATCATTCTTCTTATTAAAAAAGTATCCCTAATTCTTTATTTCAGATTGCTAATCATTATTGCTTTGTAAATTTTGAATTAAGCTTATCTTATCATCATAATATTTTTTCCTTTATTCTTGCTTTTTTTCTATTTACTATACTAAATTTAGGCTAACCTCAGGAAGGTTCTTTATTTCATAGCTTAAAAGACATAAGTTATAATCAACTTCAAATTTAGGGCGATTATAAATAACTTTTACTTTATTTAAAATATTATCTCTAGATTATTCTCTTTACTATAAAAGTACTGATCTCTAATTGTTATTGCCTTGATCTTGAACTTAAAACTATTTTAGTTAGTCTAAATTTATTTCGGCTATAAGTTTGTTCTATAAAAATCCTTAAATTTTGAAATTCTTTTGGTTCATATTTGCAAATGTGGTTGATTGTATAATTTTTAATTAATGTTTTTTTTATTTTTTAAGATAATATTCCAATATTTTTTGATAGCTATCCTCAAAAAAAAAGAATTTGAATAAAATAAACAATTCATTCTTATAGAAAAAAAACTAATGATTTTTGATAGCAAAAATTATTTGGTAAAGATATTTAAATTGAGCAATATCAAAAATGATTAGTAATAAATAAAATGGATTTGTTAACTATTTATTGGTTTGTTTTTTTTAAAAATGTCTATTCTACTTTCAAAGGGTTTTTTAATTTTTTAATTTTATCAACAAATCATTTTTTAATAATAAAATGCATTTATCAAATTTTTGTATATTCTAAAAGAAAATGCAAATTTTAGTGATTGCTTGTTATTTTTGATAACCAAATTCAAATTTCTTACTAATTATCGAATCTTATTTTAGAAAAAATATATGTAATATTGTCTAAGAAATCAAAGAAAAGTTAAAGAGATATATTGATAGATAGATAGATACATTTTCAGAAAATAATTAAATTTAAAAGCCAAGAAAAGAATCAATTTTTTGTAATTTAGTATTATAACTGCCATTAAGATTAGTTAATAAAATGAGTGGAAGAAGATAAAGTGATCACCATAGCCACAGTAGCTCACACCATAATAATCGCGAAAATAGTAGCCATGATGACTCTAGGGATCGTAAATTTAAAAATACAGAAGATCAATGCAGTTTGTAAATTGAAAACATAGCTGATCCTGAAACATACAGAGATTTTGAAAAATAAGTTAAATAGTATGGCGTTACTACAAAGTTTTGGATTAATAAACGTAGCAAGACTTGTGTCGTTACAGTAAATAATATTTAAATATTGATTTTTTATTAAAGCATCCTTTGAATTTTAAACAAAAAATAAATTGAGTGGTTTTAAAAATTGATAAAATAATTTAATTATTAAAAAGTATTCCTAGTAAGAAGATGCCATATTAGCCTTCTCAAAGTTGTCAAAAATTTACTGGCCTGACCAAGGAGGAGAAAAGTTGAAAGTAAAACTCTTGTAAAACATAGAAGTTTCTGAAATAATTACTAAGATATAAGTTTCTTAGAATATAACTAGACCAGAACAAGAAGCCTTTAAGGATAAGAGTAAATATTTTTTAAACATAAAATCAATAAATCTCTTTTTTGCTCAACAATAATTTTAAAATGAAAAAATTTTTTAAAAATGTTTCTTTTTAAAAAACAAAAATGTTAATAATATAGATAAAAGAGATGATTTTGATAGAAAAGATAAAAAAAGATATAGCAGTGATAGGGAATCTAGGGAATAAGAAAGAGATTACAAGGATCGTGAGAGAGACTAAAGAGACAAAAAAGACAGAGAAAGAGACAGAAGTGAAAAAGATAGAAATAGAGAAGATAGATATGATGATAAATATAGAAAGAGAAGCCCAAATAAATATTAAGATGATCGTTTTAATTAAAAAGATAAAAGCTCGTATTAAAGAATAAGCTCTAACTTCCTAAAAACTAACCACTAACCTTCTGTTTACTACACAGTCTAATCTAAAGAAACTGTAATTCATTTTATTATCACTTAAAATCCTTAATAGTTGAAAGATTCAATGAGAATTAATTTAAAAAAGATCATTCACTCTATTTTTCCAAATATTTTAAAACCACATTTTAAATTTATCATTAAAAAAAATAAAGGTTTAGAAGAGATAAGAGGTTCTTGAAAAAATTTTAAGTAAAAAATGAAAAATCAATAGAAATTAAACAACAAATCAATTTGGTTATAGCCTTCAGATGTCATCTAAACGAATCAAAACTATAAAAATATTTATCTAACAAAAGTTAAATATTCTAAATAAATAAATTAAGACCCTAAATAAAATAAGAAATTAAAAAATAAATATATTGTGTAATGGTTAGTCATAGTTCGTTCTATCTTGGTATTGACCTTAACTTCATTTCTAAGTGATATTTCTTAGAATTTCTATCTATTCGTCAATTAAATAAAAAGTCTAACTTCCTAGTTTTCTATGGATTTTCAAATATTTCTTACAGTTAAATTAGTTTATTTTAGTTCATATTAGTTCTCTCTCTATTTAGAAGTTAAGAGCTAAATAAATAAACCCTCCTTCTCAGTTAAAATATAAAATTAAAAACAAACTTCAAATTAAAACAACTGATAGTATCCTTAATTGGTTTATGAAATTTTATGAAAAAGTCTCGCTAAATTTTCTTACATTTTAAAATTTTGATTAAGAACATGTTTTAAGTATGTATACATTAATTATTATATTGTAATTTGATTAAACAAAATAGCAGCAACTTAAATTCATTTTAAAATGATAGATAGATATTTCTACCTACTTAAATAGATAAAAACATATCTATTTCGTTATATTATAATTTATTTAAACTTAAGTTTGATTACATAAATGCTTCATATTTAAATAAGAGAAATTGAAAAAGAGTAAGAGATATCAATTAATTTAGAAAAATTTATTAAATCTTGAATTAAAATAATCTAAATGTTAGTTTGATGAAACTATTTTGATTTTTATAAGTAATTAGAAAATATTTGTCACATATAATAAGTATATAAACTTATTTTAGATCTCAAATAACACTAAAAAAATATCTAGCTTTTTTACTATTATAGAGGATACAAATATACATTATTTTATTTTAAAAATTATATCTGAATATATTCTTTTCATATTAATTATTTTTAAATACTTAATCAATCCCAATACTTGATGAGACCATCCCATCCACAAGTAGCTACTTTAGATGTTTCGATAGGATGCCATCTGATATCAATACATACTTAATCATGAGCCTATATAACTTTGTAACTTTTTCCACTTTTCCAATCCCAGAAATAAGCCCTACCTTCAGCATCTCCTGAACAAAGGAATTACCCATCTGGAGAGAAATCCAAACCAATTGCATAACCAGAAGAAACATGTTCTTTAAATAATTTCTTCTTATTTAATCTAAAATTACCTCCTTTTGTGTCATAAATTTAAATCTATTTCATAAAAACGATAAATTAATACAAACTCTTTTAATTATCTAAAAAAATTACTTTATTATCTGAACATTAACCAGCAAAGAATTTTTCTGTGGGATGAATATTTGTGCTTGCTATAGCTGTCATATCTGGTTCTGCTATATGCTTTTCAACGACACCAATACCAAAGCCCCATAAGAATATTTTTTTATCATCAGAAGTAGAAACAAATTTTCTACCATAATCAACAAAAGTAACTGTATTTACAACACCTAGATGTTCATCATAAACTTAGGTACGAGCACCTGATCTAACATCATATTATAAAACTTTTTTATTTGAAGATGCAAGAATAAAAGAGCTTTGCTTGCCTTCATCTGGGTTAAATCTGGCTTGATAAGGATACTTTTTAATATTGAATGTTCTCACAATTTTTCCAGTCTCTGTATCCCAATACAATACATTTTTATCATAAGAGCAAGACAAGAAATGTCTTCCATCATTTGTAAATTCAATATCTCTAACTGCTTATTTATGTCCCATATATGTTCTAACACATTTCTTATTTCCCATTACATCCCACAATTTTACCTATTTCGAAAAAAAATGTTTATTATTATAATCTAAAATGCTTTTCTAATTAATTACTGTGCTATCAAGAGATGCAGATAATAAAAAGTGGCCATATTTAGGGAAAAATCTAATTGCTTAAACTCCTTTCTCATGTCCTGACCAGCAATGAACTTACTTTTTAGGAATGTAACATACGTGATCTCTTGGTTTTAAGTCGATTGGAGGTTATATATAGCTTCTACCTTTATAATCAAAGTAAGGTACTGCATCATGAAAAATAGAAGTGGTGACTTCAGCTTAGTTCTATAGATTAAAATAATAATAATTAATAAAAATAATGCAAATTTTATAGGCTTTATTGCTTTAAAAATTAAATAGAATAAACAATAATTTTACTTTATCTTTCTAATTTTTAACTTGCTCTTATTATTCTTCACCTTCTACTTATTCTTTTTATTATTCTTCAGCATTTTCTTCTTTATCTTTTGCTTTACCCTCTTCTTTTTCTTAATCTTCATCACCATCTATTTCATAACCCTTTTCTTATAATTTTTGCTTTCTTTTCTTTTCCTTTTTAAGCTTAGCTTCTTCTTGCTCTTCAATTTTCTTTTTTTCTAATTCTAATTTCTCTTCTTGAGTTAATTCTTTAGGTTTTATGTTTTCTCCTTGATAATTAGCCCAAGGACCAGCATAAGTACCATCATTAACAGTACCTGTTTTTTCTCTCATAGCTTTTAATTACTTTTGTTTTTGCTTTTCTTCAGTGCTTTGTGAGATAAATGTTCCTTTAGTATCAAGCATAGTAGGATCGACGTTTCCACCATAATGAATTACTTAAGCAAGCTCTGGAAATTTAGCATCATCTACAACTATTTTATTTGTTTCCAACTAAGGATCATATGCATAACCTCTATTCTTAAAATTGTAAAACTACTAGTCGAAACTAAAACTATGCATATTATAGCTTTCTACTTTTCCAGTTAAATGATTATTCTTCTTATTTTATGCACTATTTCCATTGCTATAAATCTAATTTAACTACCTCAATCTATTTTCTTCTCTCTCCTACTCTAATTTAGAAGTACTCACTTCAGGCTTAACATTTACAGCAATTGCAAAACTTTTGCTACTTGCATTTTCTTCAATTCTTTTCTTTTAAAACTCTGGTTCTGATTCACTTTCGCTATAATCGACTATCATGGATTGTATAAATATATTTTTATTTTTAATTACAAATTTATAAAAAAGAATAAATTATTGATTAGTAAATTTTTTTTTTTGATTTGTGATCATTAATGTTATAATATATTTGATAAGCGTCTAAAATATATTTGATAACTTCAAAGATTAAAAGATTAGAAAATATAGATATTTTTTAAGCAAATACTGATATTGAGAATATTAAAATCAATTTAATTTCAATATTCCTATTATTTGTCTTAAACAGATTTGTCAAAATCAGTTTATCATCCACTTATACAGAAGTATTTGTTTAAAATAAAAATTGAAGATTGGTCTTGAGTAGTTAAAATTATTTTTTCAATCACAAGAATAAAAGTCAGTGTTTTTAGGATAAATAAATTTATCGTATTGAAAAAGCTTGAAATGCTTGTTGTTATTTATTTTTTTTTTATCTAATTATTAAAAATAATAAGACAAAACTATGATAAGATATTATATCTATATAATTAAATTTATTTATATCATCAGCATATAAAAAATATATTTCCCAAATAGCATTTGCTTCTATCTATTGTTTTCATCCAAGATTAGATATATATTGGAGAATAAAATGCAATTTAAAATATTAAAAAGTGAAAAAAGATATTCATTCAATAGCTGCTGGAAAAAAAATTTAGTTTAGTTAGCCAAATAGAAATAAATTAAAATACTTTAAAGATGAATTTAACTCAGAATATCTTCTGATAGATATAAAATAAATTTAGTGAGTTAGTTATTTAAATATTGAAGTCATAAATTAAAATCTTCATCAATTATTTAATCTTCTTCTTCTTAGTTTTAATCATTCTTAGATGAATAACGATTTTGAGATTTAGATGGAGTTTATCCGATCTTTTAATTTTTATCATAAAAATTGTAAGAATCTTCAGATTTTTATTTTTTATCTACATTTAAACTAATTTTTTATTGTTTGGTTGATTCGTCTTCTTCTATTTCAAATTCTTGTTCATAATCATCTGGTACTTTTTTATCTTTCTAAGGTGTATAACTTTATGGTATATCTTCATTCTCTACTACTTATGCACTATTTCTTTTATCATAAATGGTTTTTTCATCTTAATTTGAATGTCTTTTGTGATTTATTTTAATATTTAATTTCTCTGGTTCTTCATCATATTAATCTTTATTTACTACTGTTGTAGAAATTCTTCTCTTGTCTTTATAAACTTTTTAATTTTATCCTAAATCTATTTTTTCACTAGAACATCTGAGCTTATTTATTGGTAATTGATGTTATTTATTAGAGTTTGATAATTATAACGTAGTATGTTTATTTTAGTATGGTCTGCTTTTGTTTTGAATAGTAACCAAGCTAGAATTATTATTTTCTTTTTAACTCTTTTGGTTTTATGAGCTATGAGGCTTTGTATTTTTATTTTGATTAATGCTTAATAGTTTACTAACTTTAACTGAACTTGTACTATCTGTTTAAGGTTTTTATGGTTCATTATCTTTCTACGAGTTAATTATGTCAAATTCATTTTTTGAGTTTGTATGTTCAGTTCTAATCTTCTATAAGTTCATGTTCTCTGATGATTCATTTGTTTATATTACTTTATAAATTTTTCCTTCTTAATTTTTTGCATTTGCTCCCTTTGCTTAATCCATAGAACGTGAAGATTTTTACTAATCTGACTTAGCATAGCATTCTTAAAGAATATTGTTTAACTACTTTTTTTCTTTTTACTTTCCTTTTTATGAGGTATTGCTCTTTAAATTTTCTATTTACACAAGTGCATTATGATCTTCATATTAATACATAGCTGAACTTTATTCGATATATTCATACTTTTAACTTGAATTATTATTATTAATTTTCTTTTTTATTTAATTTGTGCTCATGTTATTATTATATTGATGATTACTATTATTATTTGCTTCAGTGTTACCTTTAGCTTAATAGCTGTACTTATTTCCACTTCCTGAGTTTAAGCTAATATTATTTGAATTTATTCCGTGTGCTATACTATTTTTCTGTGTTCCTTTTAGCTTGCTACTTTAAGACCGTTAAGAGAAGTCATTCTCACTTCCTAAAATATTTCTTTAATCTTACAAAGGAGGGAGTTTTAATTCGCCACTGTGAGCTCCAGGACTATTATTATAGTCTCTTTCTTAACTATATAAGTTATTACCTCGTATATAACGACTATTTTCATTATGCTCTGTTGATATATTATTTTCATTAGTGCTTAAATTTATTTTAGAAGGCTCAGCCTAGTAGTTATTATATTTTTACATTAATTTGCGCTATTTAAGATATTCTGAAATAGCTCTTGACCTTTAATCCTTACTCATCTACTCATTTTTTTAAATGCGCTCAATTAATCTTTTAACTATCTAAGTATTCTCCTCTTTTAACTTTTCTTCTTGAATTTTTCTTTAAATTTCACTTACATCAGCCTTTTTCTATAAAATTTTAAACATAGACTCTTCGATTTGATCACTTTAGACAAATCTTTTTAGCTTTCCATTATTTATATTAACTAACCTTCCAAGCATAACTTCATTTTCCTTATTTATCGTATTTAACTTATCAATTTGCTATTTTAAAAATCTCATTTACTATTTTGACTTCAAGTCTAAAGAACTAGAAGTGTTGCTAGTAAGAGTTTTTGATCTTTTAGTCTTAATTTCTTACAGCCTTTTGACATGATTCTTATATTCATAATTTTGCTAGTGCTAATTAGCTAGATTTTTAGATATATACCTTGGAGCATTCATTACTTTTAAATACAATTTAGCCTTAAAATTTATTAAAATTCTTTTGATAAAATAGCAATATAATAATCTTAACAATTATAACAACTAATAGAAGATTGATTAAAAATTCGCTAATACTTTTTAACCTGAAGATATTTTGATTATTCGAATTTATATGTTGATTGTAACTCTCTGAATGCTTTTTTCAAAATTTTTTATAATTATTTACCACTAATGTTAAGAAATTATTATTTTGCACAAATATTAAGGAATTGAGTAACAACTCTTTTTTTCTTTTTATTGGTTGAAATTAGTAGATATTTAAAAATTTTACAATTATCCTAAATATTTAATAAAAATCTATTATATTAAATATTATTACTAAATTAATATCTCTCTTTTCTGTAATCATATAATCAACTGTTTTCCAAAAAAATAACAATCTATAAAAGTTATTAACTTTAAAGCAATCAGTGTAGCAAAAATTGGGAATTTAAAAACTTTCATGATTGATATATAGAGAGTTATGTATCCTATCCATATTAATGCTTAAAGGAAATTAATAGTATGTATAGGAAGAAGCACAGAAATTCATTCAAAATTTCCAAATGTCTCTTTAGAATATTAACTTAAAAAAATTAATTTGTTAGTATTTACAAAAACTATTGCTGATCCATATTTTCAATTCATTTGAATAAGAAATTAAATTCTGTCATTAACAGAAAAAAATCTATTAGTTATTTAATTATGTAAAAATTATTAATTTTATGAAAGCCAACACAAATCTAAAATTTTTAATATCAAAAATTCAACGATTTGAGAATATTAAATTGATAAATATTGTTATTTATTTTTAGTAAGCTTACTTTCATAAATCAATAAATAATAATTTTCCACAAATGTCTTTTAATCCTCACGAAATTCTATTTAGATTAAGATCTTAATAACAAAATACTAATTCTAATACATCGAATTCACAAGAGCCTCGCTAAGGCATACAAAATTAAGCAAAAGGAGCAAATTTTGGAAATAATTTTAATAATTAAGCAAATAGCAATTAGAAATCTGATATCAACAACTTTGAATCAAAAGATAATTATGGATAATAATAGTAATTCTAACAGTTATAATTCAACTAGGCCACATATAATAACTATTAGTTGAATAATCTATAAAATTAGAAAAATTAATTTGTTAGTATTGGTAACAATTTGAATAATAACTAAAGAAGTAATTTTAGAGGGAGTGTACCTAATTCTAATTCAGTAGACATGAAATAAAAACAATAAACTTAAAATTAAATAGCTACTTAATAACCAATTATATTTAACTCTAATATATAAAATAAGGAAGAGTAAATATAAATATAAGGGGAAAATAAGGCTGTTGATAGTAATGGTAATCCGTTAGTAGACTATTTACTCACAAAAGTTAATCTTTTAGAAAAAAATGTAAATTATAATTTATTCAATTGAAAAAGCTATTAAATAAAAATCAAAATTATTTGATATTTGAAAGTATTTTAAATTGAATAGGTAATAGAGCTTTAGTCAAAAAATAGTCAAGCTAAATAAGTATCTCCATAAAGAAGAGTAAAAACAGAAGTAATATATGATGAAGTCGCTGAAGTTATTGTAATAAAATATATAGTCTATGAATTTTTAATAATATTTAAAATATAAAAAATTAGAGTAGAGAACCAGTTGATAAAATCTTGTAAAAAAAAGAAAAAAATTTTGTTCCTTTTGCCTCAAAAAATTCAAAACGCTATAGCTAACCTAAGGTAGCAGGGAAACTTAATCTAGAATAACTATAAAAGATAATGAATGAGTACCCATAACTTTAGAAACCAATTATTAATATTAAACTTACAGAAGAAGATTTAAATTGATGGAGAAAATATGTTTATTTCTCTTAAATATTTAAAATGAGTATAAAAATAAAATATTATTTGTCATTTATCCATTACATATTATCAGGTGTTACTAAAATGTCTTTTTTCAAAATCCAAAAATTTAATATTTTTTTACTAAGATTAAGCTCAATACAATAGATATAAACATTTTAAATTTGATTCAAAATTTAAATGCAAATTTAAAAGAAAAGGGTAATTGTTATGTTGTGTGAAGGATATCTTTAATTTTCTTTTATGTTAATTTTTATTTTCTTGAAATATTTATTTAATTTGTTTTCAGGTTTATTTGTTTTTCGTTTTTCTTTATTTTTCTCTTGATTTAGGTTTAATTATTTTATTCTTTTATTATCTTTTTTTTCTTTTTCTTTTATTATCTTTTTAATTTTCTTTTCTTTTGCCTGCTGCGAGAATCGATTGCGAGTCTTTTGTTGTGTTGTCTCTTTCTTCCTATCAAAAAATACTAATTATATATCAAAAAATACAATAATCTCAATCAGAGAAATCTATAGTTGGATAAAAAAGTAGCATTTTGGTATTCCTTACAGACAATTAAGTGATCTTATCTTTCTTAATTTCTGATTTTAAATCTGATCCTAATAAATGAGAATTTTATTTTTAAAAACTAGAAGGATGATTAAATAGATAGGAGATGTCAAATTAGTATAGATTATATCCTATTCTTAGCATCCTCATGGGATGCTTGGCCTAAATCAAAATGATTTTTTTATTTAAGAATAGTTTGATGATATAATCTAAATAATAATTATCTATCAAAATACCTGAGAGTATTTAAAAACTTTATGATTTATTTCTTATTTTTTAGATCAGATTATTTCAAAACTTTTTAATTTTTTATTTTATGAAATTAATTATATTTTTCCTCCCAAAATAAAAGCTAAGAATTATCATCTAAAAGAAATTAATTATATTTTTCCTCCCAAAATAAAAGCTAAGAATTATCATCTAAAAATAAAAGTCAATTCAAAATGCCTCTAAGTTTTTTTTGAATAAAATTTATATCATTAGAATTAGCATAAAAACATATTTTACTTTCTTAAATTATTAAAAAAAAAAATTATGTTTTATCACAAATTTTAAAAAAATATTAAAAAATATAAAAGAAAAAAATTTAATTTTCAATATCCTATATCCATTTTTGCAAATAACTGTTAATATTTTGATTATTGCTTTTAAAAATCAATAATTAAATTTAATAATTACCTATCCTCACTTTGAAGTGATATGCATTACACACTTCTAAAATATTTTTATTCATTTTTATCTATAAATATTATATTAATTTTGATTTTGATTTGTATGATTTGTAGCAAGATTGCTGATATATTTTAATATATTTGTCTCCCTTTGTATTACCTCCAATAAAAATAAACAGTTATAAACTTTATTTTGAATAGCCTTTAAGTAAAAATAAAAAATTTCAAATCCCATTTTAGAGGTAAAACATACTAACAAATTATAAAGAAAAGAAACAAATTTGTATTTGTAAAAATTTTTTTGAATTTTTTATCTTATTTATTGAAAATCATAGAATTAATTTTGAGCTTCATTTTAGTTGATTTTAAAATGATCTTCATTTATTGGGAAATGTGTTCATGAGTAGAATAAAAATGAATTAAAAGTTTATATTGATTAAAGTTATGATCAATCAATAAGTATTTTTGCTTTAATTTTTTATTTTTGAGCCTGATTTGAGTTTTGGATATTCAGACATAAATTTGAGTTTAAGGTAAAGGTAAAATGATAAAATGCATATTTAGATAAAAAAATTTACTTATATATAATATATATATGTATGTATTTTTATATTCAATTTATTTATGATATTTTGTTTTAAAAAAAAAAAATTTTAATGTTGAATTTCAATTAGAAGTACAACCATAATTTTTTAAATCCCAAGGCAAAGCTACTACAGGATACTAATTCCAATAATAATGGCTATTTGACATGAATTAGACCTCAAGGCATACATATCTATTCCATGCATAATATGCAACAGCCTACCCATACCAGCTCTTACAACTATCAAAACAAGCTTTATTATCATGAGTCCAATAACTAGCAGTCTTAAAGAGATTTTCACCATATTAAACTAAAGAAGTATAGTCTTAAATATCTTTTAAGTCTTCTTTAATTTTTTTAGAAAAAGGGTTTTCTCTTTATTTAATTTCATCTTTAATAGCTTCTGGAATATAGATATCAGAAGTATTTTCACTCTTTATCATTGTTTTATGATTTCTAAGAGATTTGCATTAAATCACAGAAGAAATTAGTAGAGAAGAAATTATCAATACTATAGTCAGTCTCATTTTGTTTATACTAAGTTGTTTTTTTTATTTTTTTAATTTATTTTCTTAAATACCTTCTATTTTTTAAATGTCTGTTTTAAATGTAAAAATAAACTGAAAATACAAATATGTAATCTGTATTCCAGTTGTAGAATTATTCTATTTGTAAAAGCAAAGATATTTATTTTAAAGGGAGATAAATTTTTTTCAAATTATTGCAAAAAATTAAAATTCCTTCACTCTATAGTTTGATCACACAAAACATAATTAACCTTTTTTCCAGTTGTAGAATTATTTTACCAATAAAAAAAATGACATTAATTAAGTCAAGTTAAGCTTTTCAAATTTTGCATATAATTAAAATTCCCTAACTCTTTAATCTTAATTAACCTTAATTCCCAGTAAAAATTAAATTATTTTATTATTAATTTGAAAAGGAAATCTTTGGATATTTTGCAAAAAATTAAAAGTCCTTCAATTCTATAATTAAATACTATATTTTAATTTTTAAAACAAACTTGTTTTCTAAAATATTTATTAGACAATTAAAATGTTTTTTATTTTCCCAATATTTCTGAGAAATAAGTTCGAATAAAAATATTTTTCTATTATTATTATTATGTATAATTATAAAATACTTTAACTTTTCATTTTATATTTGTAAAAATATTTATCTTTAAATATCTTGCAAATTAAATTTTGAAAAAAATTATGAATTTAAATTTGATTTTTTTATTTCATTTTTCATATAATTTTTAATTTTTCGAAACTTAATTAAAGTTAGAAAAATTCCGAAGAAAACTATATTCTTCGTAATAACAACCAAATCAAAATAATAATTATAAAACTAACAACAACATCTAATACTACTGCTTATACTACTATTTGCTATAAACCATCCTATCACCAAGGTAAGAAGGTGAGTTTATTAATTTCATTTTCAATATTCATTTATTAATTATAATCAATTTTGATTACTCATTCCCCTAATCGAGCTTTCTAGCCAACTTGATGGGAAAAAAATAAATAAATAAAATCTCTAAAATCAAGTAAGTTTTTAAATGCTAGCCTAAATTTATGCAGGAAGGTCTTATGTATCGGACTAAGGGCACTACGTGTCTCTTCTTGCATAAAATAAAATTATTGATTGGGCTATACGTATACAAAAACCTCCTTAATTGGAAAATTCTCTCTTAGTATTTGAAATATATAAAAAGTATTTTTTGAAATTAGATTCTTGAACAGATGCTTGAGCTGTCCTTCTTAGATGCGATGTGATCCTATGCTATAAAAAAGAATAATTTTTGAGATCTTTGGAAAAAAAAAAGAAAATAAAAATTAAATTTAAGAAAGAAAAATAAGAAAAGAAACAAGAAAAATAAAAAAAGATACAAAAAAAACTAAAAGCAAAAAAGAAACCAAAATTCAAAATTGAAAATTAAAATAAAAGAAAATCATAAAACCATAAAACAAAAAAAGAATAAATTAAAGCAATCTACCTACCTAACATACATACATATATACATGGCATATATATAATATATTAAATAAATAAACTAAGACTTAAATTAACAATTAAATGATTCATTTTAATCTGAAATAGATAGACATTTAAATTTTATTTTAATTTATTGTTTTCAAAAAAAAAAAAAATTGATTATAACTTCAAATTTTGAAAATAATAAATAGGTACTATTTTAATTTTTGTTAATAAAATTTTTAAATGCCAAGTAATTATTTTTTAGCAAATTTAGAATTATTAAACAAAAAGAGAGATACATTTTACTTTAAAATAAAATATAAAAAAAGGTTTAAAAAATTCAAAATTCCTATTCAATGGAAAATATTTATTTTATTAATTAAAATAAGAAAATAAAATTGTAAATAAAAAGTTGGGATGTTGATTTAGTTTTGGGTAAATTTGTTTTTGGAACCTCTAAATATATTAGAAGTTAAGGAGTAAATTACTATATATTATCTTATAAATAATATTAGTGCTTAGTTTTTGGTTGTCTAATATAGATATATTATATATACTCTTTTGATTTTATTAATATCAAACATAGTTTTTGAAGCACATTAAATACTTTTTAACAAAAATTATTGTTAAGTAATTAAAAATTTTTATCAAAAAATATTAAAAAGATCAAAATATGTCTAAGATTTTTGCACTTGTCGCTTTGGTGTTGTGTTCAGTGATATCCATTAATGTGATATATCACTCCAATTCAAATAAGTTTTTACTTAACACATAAGATACAGAGATTGACTTTGAATAAGAGTGGGAAAATTACTAAAAGTTATTTAGAATACACTTTGATGACTCTGAAGAAGAAGAGAAATTTAGATTCTCTGTCTTTTCAAAAAATATTGCTTATATTTTCAGCAAACCAGGATTAAAAATGACTTAATATACTCACCTTACTCAAGAGGAATTTGCTTAAATGAGCTTTGGAGTTGTAGAAAAAGAGTCAAACAGTTTCTAATTATTATAGCCAGTTGATGAATCTGTGAATTCTATTGACTGGGTTTCCAAAAATGCTGTTTCATCTGTTAAAAATTAAGGAATGTGTGAGAGTAGTTGGGCCTTTGCAGCTGTTGCTGGTCTTGAGAGTGCTCTATTTTTGAAAAATGGTAAACTTTCAAATATTTCAGAATAAAACTTACTGGATTGTGATACATCAAATTAAGCTTGCAGTGGTGGAGATAGAGAAAAAGCTTTGTAGTATATTATAAATTAAGGCTTAACCTCTTAGCTAGTAAATCCTTATAGAGCTTATAAATCAAAATGCAAATATCAAGCAAAGCAAGCCTTTTCTATGACAAATTATACAGAAATAAATACTTGTAAAGATCTTTTAGCTGCCCTTTAAAACAGACCTGTAGTGATAGCCATAGATGGAACAGATTTATAATTCTACTCAGGTGGTATTCTTGATGCTTAATATTCTTCTAGAAATTTTGGTGGCCTACTTGTAGAATACAACTTTGAATAAGGATACTACAAAATCAAGACATCATTAGGCAATAAATTTGGTGAATAAGGATATGTTAGACTTTATGGTCAAATTAAAGATGGAATGATACAAAACACAGCTGGTATTTGCGATAAAGCATTCTAAGTATTTGCTTGATGTCTGATAAGAGATGAGAGCAAAAACAAAGAATATAATCTACTAAATTTTTAATGATATTAGCTAGACAATAAAAAGGAAATAAATCAAATAAATAAATTTAATAAAAATGAATTAATTTCTATTTAAAAGAATAGCTTATGTTGGTATATATTTTATAAATAAATTTAGTAAATAATAAATGAAACAAAATTAAAAGTTGATTCTCTCAAATAATTTTTATAATTAATTACTCTTTGATTTGTGAAATATATAAATCCAATTTTATACCTTTTATAAAGGTAATCGAAATCAATTATAATATTTCACTTTGTTTAGCAAGATAAATTTAATTGATATTTTATATTAATAACAGCAAAAATATATTTGCTAAAATTCTTCATTTCTTAACAATAATTATTTTTTACTTTATTTCTCATGATAAAATATCATAAATAATTCTAGCAATAAATGTAAATTTATCAACAATAAAAAAATCAAATTTTATTTTGTTTCAACACCTTTTGATATTTTTATGATTGATTACTCTTTGATTTTTGAAAAATGTCATTTTATTTTTAATTTATGATGCACTTATCTATTTCTAGATTCTTTATCATGCATGATAAAATTAATTAATATTTTAAATAAGTAACAACAGAATTACATTTTTTCATATGATTTATTTATTTATCATAAGATATACATAATATTAGAAGAAAAAATATCATAAATAACCAAATAAATAAATGCAAGTAAATCACCAATTAATTTAATTGAATAGATTAATTTTTTTTATTAAAAGGCAAGTTCAAAATATAGGAATGGCTACTTACACTAACTAATTGATGAGCGAAAGAAATTGGATTATATTTATATGAAATTATTTTAGGGAAAAAACATAAATTTGGTTAAAAATAAACAGAAAAGATGTTTTTGAATAGAATTTAATAGAATAAAAGTAAGTAACATTAAGAATTGTAAAAAATAATTGATATGTGATATTATTATGATGGAAAAAAATCAATAGTACTAAAAATTAATAACTATCTGGAGCTATCAATTCCATAGAAGAGAGTGGTATTCTTAAAATCTAAATAAGAAGTAAATTATCATCTTTTATCAATATTATTTTAAACAAAAAAAAAATTGTTATTGCTAATTTATAAATTAAACTCACTAATTAAAACTTGAAAAAAAATAGTTAACATGGAATCAGATAAAAACAAAGATACTGAAATTTAGAACCAAGAAAAGCCTTATGCTTATGAAAAATACTTAAAGATTTCACACTTATTAAAAAACTTAAAGATTTAGGATTCCTGCAGGACTTTGGATTGTGGTCACTAAGATGGGTGCTTATACAATACAATCAACCAAGCATTTAAAGGTTTGGTTTTGGGCTATGCTGCAAAAGCAACTCTAAATTTAGTCAGCACACTTCTTTAGTTCAAAAAATTGATGAAAAATCCATTACTACTTTTGAGAGCATTATTTAATGTTGAGACTTTTCGTTTTGCATTGTTTCCCGCAGTTTATAATCTTGTGATGTAATCCTCTTTATGCATTATGAGAAGAAAGGGAGTTAACAAACATATTTAAGGTTTTATAAGTGGTTTTATAGGAGGTTATTTAGCATTAGCTACTAGACAAAAATAAAATAGGAATATTTGGGGAGTTATGCTGTTAGCAAGAGCCGTTGACTGCTTATATAAATCTATGTGCAATAGGTAAATATTTCTTTATTTATTTATAGTTCTTAATTTTCATATATAAACACCATCCAAAAATCTATAATTAATTCTAATTCTTTTATAAAATTATAAGAAATATTATCAAAAAAAGAGGTATAGATTATACCTTGATGTTTTCTTCTATGTATCTTGTCTTTTCTATTTGTTATGCCTGTGAGCCCGAATGTCTTCCTCCTAGTTTTAACAAATTTTTGAGATCTTTTTCAAACGAGCATGATGCAGATTTAGTATTTAGAGGCTGCTGGATAGCTAAATCTAACATAGATTTGGTTAAAAAAGGAATACCTCCACATGATGTCAAAAAAGGTCTTCTTTTGAATTTTAACAAAAAAAGGTGAAAGAAAAAAGATATGAAAAAAAGATATATAAAATATAAAATAAAATAACTAATAGATAATGACGAGAAAGCAAAAAAAAAATTGGAATCATTTATATCAATAAACTTTATATTAAGATACTTACTTAACTAAAATTAAAATATATTTTTTTAAATAATTTGATAGGATATTTCGTACCTTCGTTATATTAATTAATAAATTTACATTAAAAATGTTTTTTTTGGGTATGGTTTCATTAAAAGATGAAAAAATTTGAATTGATTTTAAATTATCTATTTTATTTTAATATTATGAATTATTTATTTAATTAATTTTTTTATGGATAGGGAATGTATTAAAATTAAAAAATTTTAGTGTTCCTTAACCTTTATAGTTTTTAATTTAAATTTTTGGGACACGCTTCATAATTGATTATTATTCTGATGATATTGAAATGAAATTTTATAATTTATAATAATTTATTCTTTTATAACAATTTAAATTAAAAAATAAAATTTAAGATGAAAACTCCAAAAAAAGCCAACAATAAAAATATTATGAAGTTTAAGAAGACTTTCAAAGACCTACATAAAATAAAAAGATTTTTGTTTAGGTTCTTAGGGTGTCTTTTATTACCTTTGCTTTTTATTTCAATTTTAATTACTGACTATTTAAATATTTACTTATTGGAATCTGAAAAGTAATGGAGGTCTTATGAATTAAATGCTAGGAACTTTACTGATTAAGTAAATAATGAATCAAGTTTTGATAAAATGATGAATTAGAATAAAAATCGTTTTATACAGCAAAATAAATTAGCTCAAGAAACAGGATTACAAATAAATTACAAGTATTATTACTAGCTTCTAAATGATCAACTTTAAAATTGCTAAAACTAGAAAGATGAGCTAGTTAATACATTATAAGATTACTATTATAATTTAAACTCTGACTTATAAAAAGGATACACTTTTGAGGTGGATCATTAGCTCACAAACATAGCTTCAAGTAAATTAAAATTTGAAAAAATAATTTATCAGTTTATTAAATAATGAAAATAGAATCAAAAATTAGAAAATAACCTCAATTCACTACTCATGCTTATGGAGTTTAAACTAGAAAATTTTAATCAGTTTTTTTATTCAATGTAAAATTAGTTTTGAATATCAATTGATTTAAGCATTAGTTTATTTATAACAGGAATAAGAAGTGTTTTATAAAAATATTGATTTCATTCTTTCAGATTAAGATTGGTAAAATTTAATTTGATTTCTTGAATTAAAAATAATTAAAATATTAGGAAAAGAGAATATTTTAAATTAAATGGAAGTAAGGCAGAGATATTTATTGATTTTTAAGAAGATTTTGTGGTTAAAGCTATTGGTATTTAAAATCTCATTAATGAATACTCAGATGGGTGTGAAATAAATAGAGTAAAAATTATTTCTGCTGTTAAGAATGTTAATAAAATTGTGAATGCAAATGAAGATGAGCTGAGAGAAATAAGTGAATTTAAATCACTTTAAGAGAGAGATTATTACAAAGTCGATGAATAAGTTATTGAAACATTCTACTTTTAAATAGATGAGTAAATTGAATTTATCAATTATGATTTTTAAAAATTTAATTATTAAAGACAGTATCTAGATTAACTATCAAGTGGAATTAAATTGGAATTTGAAAATTCAGGAAATAACCAATATACATGTATTTTTAAGTAATTTAAATTAGATGCTAAATATTTTTAGATTTATAATTTAATTAATATTTACAATAATAGAATAAAGATTTTAATATGAAAGACTAATCATAGATGAGTACTTGAAAAACTTACAAATTATAAATTATATCATATTTATATTGTATATGTGTAAAATAGTTTATTTTTTGTAATATCTTATATCAATTTTCCTCTCCTCATTCTTCGTTTTCATCATTATCTTCGTCATCACTATAGTTTACTATTCCTCCAAGCTTATTTATTTACTTTTCTGTTTGACTTTTTTAAGGAGGGTTTTCTTAAGGGGGTTAAATATTTTATCCTTAAAATTGACTTTATTGCTATTGGTTTTTACCTGCCCTTGACCAAGAAATGCTTAATTGAATACCTCTTATGCCAAAATTTCCATATAAATCCTTAATAGCTTCTTCAGCTGCCTTTCTTGCTATGAAATTTACAAATGCACAATTCTTTAAAGGAACAAACTTAATACTTTGTATAGGTCCATATTTAACAAATATTTAACTATTGAATTAATTAATATGTTTATAATAGGATTTATCTATTTCTTTTAAAAATTTACTGGAAATCTTATTCTGTGATGTCTGAAGTTACATTTCCTATATAAAGTGAAGTTATTGATGGATCTGCAGGAGGTTTAATATCATTTTCTTTGGTATTGGAAATCTTATTCATCACTTTTTGAGCAAGAGGATCATTTTTACCATGGAATCTGTCTTTAAGATTTTATTTATTTAAAGGATCATCTTCATCTTAATTTTCTCTTTTTTCATGACTGTAGGGACACAAATCACCTCTAGTACAATTTCCTTTAACCCAAAAACTACAAATTCGAGCTTTGTTTCTTTCATAATATGGTTTCAATCTAGCAACCTTTTCAAGAATAGTATTTCCTACAGTTTAATCATATGGAAGAGAAAGCTAATCTAACTTTAATTTTAAAACATAAATTTATGATATATTCTTCAAATAATTTTATTTGCATTACATTATTATTTGCTAAATGAGTGAAATAATCTTTATTTGACTATTAAGTTGGCATATGTACTGCTTATTCTGCTAAAAACTTATCACGAACTTCTACTGGTAAACCATATTATAAATCGAAAATGCAAGTTTGGCAAACATTTTTTAGCTTGGCACATGTTTGACAAATTTCTGTTTTTTTAAATCTTCCCTTTGTTCCTGCTTTCCATCTAAAAACAGTAAAAGGTCTTGTACAAATTTTGCATTCTTGACCATGCTTTTCCTTCATCTATTTTTTACAATGTAAATGCATATTAGATGTTTTGCTTTCATATCTAAAAGTGGAAAATAAAGTAATTTATTAGTACCATTCTAACATAAGGGTTATCTCCTAAACAAGTTTCGCATAAAATAGGAAACTCAGAGTCTTCCCAACCTTTTTTAATAGAAATATTTTAAAATTTATATCATTCCTAATACTTATTAATTGAGTAGTTAACATAATTCCAAATAATATTATCTTAAAAATGAATATATTACCTTGCTTGTTGACTGCAGTACGAATTTAAAGACCTCTTTCAGTAGCCATTTAACTTTTGCTAATAAAGAATAATTCTAATTTATTAAAATTGAGTTTAACTTCAAAACTATTTTAGGCTTAAAATTTTGGTAATGTTTGTTATTGTTCGTTCACAAATTTTCCAAAGTTAATATGAATTTTATATATAATAATAAATCACTAATAATTAAATGAGTGTATGAACATATGCTTATAAGATATAAAAAAGGTAAATATTAACACAAATAATTCTATTGAATCAATCACATTTAATTTATCAAAATTTTATCTCTTAGTGTTGTCTAGAAGTTTTGTTAAATACTGCATGCATTCATATTAATTTTAGATAAATACCTAAAGAAAGAAATAAGTAAAGAAACCAATCAAGCAATCAATATTATAATTGAATATGAAAGAATGATTTTGTAAAAAAAGAAAATAATTACATTAGACATATAATTTGTATTTGACTAGTTTCTTAATATTTAATATTTATTTTAATTTATATATTTAAAAGATTTTAGATTTGTTGTGCTAGGTAGGAAGAATTATATTTTAATTTCATTTAAGAACATGATGCATCTATATAGCTAAGCTACTAACTTCTAAATTTAAGTATATTACTTTGTGCTATCAATAATTAAATAAATGTGTTTTTAGTACTTTTAAACAGCAATACTCATTCAATATCAAAAGAAATTATCTCTCAATAGTCATCTTTCTTAGCCATTGAAGGATATGCCTATTAATTACTACCACCTAACAAAAATCCACCAATACCCTTTTATTAACGTTATTTCAAAGCATCAACCTTGGTTTACATTTCAGATAAAAAGGCCTTTCCAGGATTTTACTAACCATATTTCTTCAACTCTTGTCTAACATCCTTAACGCTAGGATTAGCTAAACCTAATAATTTAAAAATTTATTTCATTAATATTCTACAGAATTCTCTAAAGCTTATTACGTAATAATAAAGAAAGAGTTTCTTTCAAAAGTTGATCATCAGAGCTACCAGTGTACTTATCTAAGATAATAACATTGTCTGGGTGATGTTTATAGTATTCAGGATTCCAATCAATGACAACAATTTTTTTTAAATCTCTATTTAAGTAACTCAAATCTTTATAGTACTTGCCTTCAAAGACCATTGCTTCTTTACCAAAAGCAGCAATAAATATTCTTTAATTAGGATCTAAATTTTATCTGACTTCATCAATAAACTATAAATTAAGATTATGTTATTGTTTATTTCATTTTTATTTTAACATTACGAATGAATCTTCATCACCAAGGATAACTATCTCATAATGCTCAGAAAGACGATTAAGGAATTCATTCAATCCTGGTCTCTTCTTGATTTGAGTACCCTTACCGAACTTTTTATTTTAATTTATATTAATTCTATTTGCTTAAACCTATTTATTTATTTGTTACTTTAAATTCGTGGTGAACCATTGTTCCTGTAAGATTAAGTACTAATGTCTTAGGAGGGGAAATACCTAAACCAGGAGGGACGAATTAGTCTGTTAAGAGCTTCTTTGAAGGAGGTTTTGTGAAGAACTATTTTTAAAGTATATTTTTTCAATAAACGTTTATGAATAAAAATAAAAAATATACATCTATCAGATCTTAAACTTTTCTTTGTGCTTTACTTGACAAAGTAAAAACTGGTCCAACATATCCTATTAAAATAAAAAGATAAATCAGACACTTATTTAGTGCAATTTGTATTTTTTATGATTATCAAGTATCTAATTTTTTTTACCTGTTTCGTTTTCAGGATTTTTAGAAGTTTAAGCCAAGTAATAATTATATGAAAATAAACCAACGAATGTCCACCAACTCAATCTAATGACTTATCTTAAAACGCTTGTTGTCTTTTGAGTAGCTAAATGGTTTTATAAATATTTATTTCTTAAATTTATTTATCAAAAATAATCTTGGTTGAATGAAAATTTTTTAAAAAGAGTAAAAAGATGTATTAGAAGTGTAAACATATTTTTATGTATGCCCTTAGCCTCTTAAAGATAATTATAATTTTAAATAAGTATTCAATTTAAGTTTTACTTGTTTATTCGTATTCACTTTCACCTTCAGTTTATCTACCACCAGTTTAATTTTATTCATTTTCGCTATTTTATTGATTGTTGTTCTAAGATGAGAAAGCTCTAATATTCCTCATGTCTATAAATTGATAAATAAGGAAATTTAAACTTAGAAAAGTCATTCATTTGTTCATAAATTCAAATAAGCAGTAGAATAAGTTAATTTTGATTATTTGAGTTATTTGAATTAGATATTGAATGTGCAAAATGATAGGTATATTTTAAAAAGGAAAAATCAGTACACATATTTTTATGAGCATTCAAGTGAAATCTTAAAACAGTTTAATTGATTTTGCTTAACATTTTATACTAGCTTTGGTTAGAATGAACCTTTATATTTAAGTTTATGATGCTATCCTTTATAGATATATTTTACAAAGTATTAAAATAATAACAACTTTTAATTTATTTTAACTAATAAACTTTTGTTTATATTTGCACTTTCTCTCTTTTTAATGCACAACTAAAATCTGTATCTATCTATCTATTTAATTAACTAGTAAATAAACAAAAAAAAATCTTGTTAGTTTATTTAATTTTTCTAAATTTTAAAATAGAGCTTTCTTTATTTATTTGCAAATCAATCAATCATACAAATTTCTTTAACATTCTATTTGTTTCTATTTTTTTAATCAAAATTTATTTCAAAAAAAATATCTTCTTAAAAACACTATCTCCTTCAATAGATTTCTCAAATTTTTTAAGTGTAAAAGTTATTCCAAAAAATATTTTTGATAGAATTTTCTCTTTAAAACTAAAAATTAAATTATAATTTTAATTAAAGTCAATACCGATTTAATCATAGTTTCCTTAATTATTTATATTTTTAGGACTTTCACACATAATAACAATATTTATTAAAAAGTTTTTGATCGAATTTTCTTTTGTAAAAATAATATAAATTCAAGCTTTAAACTAATTTAAGATTGTAGAAGCATTTATCTATCTATCAATCTATTTATTACTTAATTCATTTTTAGAATTTATTTTAATATTTTTTTTAAAAAACAAATTTAGAAATTTTAATTTAACTCAACTTCCTACTCATCTGAAGGACAACAAAGTTTATTTAAGATCTTTTCTATTACAATTTTAGTGTATAAAGGAGTATTTGAAAGGGTTTTTTAATTTATTATAAAATTAATACAAAAATATTTTTGATAATATTCTATAAATATGACATTTTGTTAAAATAAAGATCTATTTAATTTTTGCTAACATAAATAATTAATGTTTTCAGAAAAACTTGGTCTCAAATGTCTAAATATTTTAGAAAAGTAATTAAACATTAACTTTTTTAATTAAAAATAGAATTTTTAAAAATAAAAAATAAAATAAGACTTTAAACTAGTTTAATAATGTTCATAAAAACATATATCTTTTTTGTTGCATAATTTATTTTAAATCTAAAGAGTTTTTGATTTTATTTATAGAATAAATATTAAATTATTGTTTTATTAATATTAAATAATAGTAGCAATTTTAATTAATTATATTTCAATGTATAGAAAAATTTATTATGTCTTACTCTAAATTTACTGATGCATATTCCTTGATATGATCATAAATTGTTAGAGATACACTTAAGTCATCATTCTAATCTATTACTTTTTATAGAATTATGGAGGCTTCCTTCAATTAACTTAGCTGCTCTTTTAATACTTTTACCCTTTTGATTTAATTGAAATCAAACTAAACAGACTTGAATTCATCTTAACCTTTAATTAAAAGCTCTTCAAAATTATCTTACTAGGTTTATTTACTTTGTTGATCCATTTTATTTTCTGAATTTTAATCTTCAACATCCGTTTTTACCACGCCTTGTTATGCATTTTAAAAAGCTTTAGATTTATAGTTAAAAATTTGTTATTCAGAGTCTTAGTAAGACTCTTCTTTCAAAACAGCTAAGTGCAAATCAAGCTTATTATTTTTCCATAATTAATAGATATATTGGCTAAATGATGATATTATTTAATAGTATTTATCTTTGATAAATTCAACTAATATTTCATTAGAATATATTAAAGAGTGCACCCTTGTTATCATTTATATTAAAAACTACACCACTAGTTCACCTAATGATTTATTTGTATTATGTGCCTAGTGGAAGGAATACATGTTACTTCCTATTTCAGTGAGTACATTTAATAGATGAGGAATTCTTTCATTAAGAATTTTAATGTCTTATTCAGAGTGCAAATTGTTTTTTTGTTGAGGTAAACTAATTGGATGATTAATAACATTCTTTAATGCTTTTAAAGCATAAAATTAAGATTTTTGATTATTTATAGATTAAAGAACTGCTTCTAAAGATTATACTAGATTAGATATTGATTTAGAAGAGAAAAAATAGTGCAATTTATTAGCTTTATTTGTTTCTGTGAGAATACAATCAATATTTGAAAAAATATTTTGTATGGCAACACAGGCATTCCAAACAACCTTTGAGCTTTTATGAGTTAGATTTTCAGTTATCAACTTACAAATAGTTTAATCTTCTTTAGAAGGATCACATATTGATAGATATAAGATTCTATTCATTTTCATCAAGAAAATACCTAAGGCTCTAAGTCCATGAGGAGAAACTTTATCTTTAGGAGAAGAAGAAATATCTTGTAAAGCAACAAATAACTTTGATAGCGATTGCTATGAAATAATTGAAAAATCCTTTACATAATAACACCAATTAGCTAAAGACTAAGAAAGTTTTGAGTAAACTGAAAGATTTGCAGAGGTTTTTCTCTGTCCTATGAGTTATTTTTCTCTTAGCAAAATATCCAAAATCTACTTACAATTAGATTAATCTGAATTAAAAATTGAACAAGAAATTAAACTTCCCAAAGTCTTTAAAATATAGAATCTGATAGATTAAACAATGTTTATGCTAAAAATTTAGTTTTTAAAAAAATTATAAAAATCTTAATTCTGCAGCCATTAATCATTTCTAATATGAACAGACATATTTAGTAAAGTAATCATCAAAGGCATTTCAATTTCATCCTTTGTTTTATTTTATTCTTATTCTATGCTTTATTATATTAACTATTTTACTTTACTTATCAAGTATACAGAAAACACGTTATCAAATTACTCAGATTTTTTAACAAGTTCTTAATTTTGTTCAAAAAATTAAGTCAAGTTTTTGTCAGTTTAACTTTTAATTTCTTAATTTTCTTCTTCATCTTAGACATTTTCAATAGTTTCTTCTTCGTTGTTATCTTATTAAATTTAATCTTAACTTTTTTAAGAAAAAGAAGAATTCAAAAATGGTTTTGCTATTTATACGGCACTATTATTTTTCTCAGCAATCATGATAACCAATTCATAGAGTAAAAATAATCTCTTCTTATCAGTTGCATGCTTGTTTCTGTAATCTTCAAAGGTCTTTATTTTTTCAGAAATCTTTTCCCAAAGAGGAAATAAGCTTTTTTATGAGGAAATGCTGCTATATAATAATGTACAGTCAAAGTAATTCATTTATAGATTAGTTAAAAGTGATATTGACTCTAATGATATCAACTCTCTTAAAGCATCTTCTTTCTGAAGTAATGAAATATCATGAATGCATTATGATACCTCTCCATTTTATGCTGAATGAATATTTTTAAGTAGAATATCCTCAACACATAAATCAAAAAGATTAAATAACGAAGCATTCTTTTATCTAACATTCAAACTACTTTCATTATTATTTTAAAGATACCTGTTAGCAAAAAGGTCGAATCTAATATTGCATTTGGCAACACAATTCAATATTTATAAGGCATTATATTTTAAAGGAAGAGCTTCAAGAGATGCTTCTTAAGTTTTAATATGTCTTAAAACCTTAAAAATAAATTATCTGAGAATTAAATCTATTCCTTCTTTAAAAGGCATTTTCTCAAACTAAACTGTGCTGTTAAATAGACTAATATAAACCTTCAAAATCTAGTTACATAAAGATAATACCTCTTCATCACTATCATTAACAAATAAATCCTCTGCTTGTGGTTTTTCTTATTAATCTTTAGGGCTTGTGTTTGTGCTATCTGTGTTTTGATTAAGAATCTAATTGTTTGTTTAATCGTATTGCTGAACATGTTTAGAGCATAATGTTTAAAGCAAGTGTATCAGTGTAAAATGAATGTTTTTATAACTTTGATAAATTAGATAAGACTGAGGCTTGAAGGAAGAAGTTGATTTCTCAAATTTTTAAATTTCTAGACCAGATATTAATTATTTAGAAGGTAAATTTTCAATCAAGCTTTATATAATTTGTAGTGCGTTACTCTTAACCTTATTACTTTCTTCAAAAACTAGACAACTTAATAGACTAACTTCCATATAATTAGGATACAAAAGAGAATAATCACGAATATTACTATTGCTTTCAATAAATTTGCTGTTTTTTAAATTATCATCTTTCTTATTGTCTTCTTCTTCTTCTTTAATTATTTTCTTTTCATTTTCTTCTTTATTGAAATGTATTTTTTCTTCTAAGGAACCATGATTCTTTAAAGAATGAATGAAATCCTTAGTCATGTTATTACTTTTAATTAAAATTTGCCACTAATTCTTAACAATAGCAGGGAATAAACGTATGATAGTTGAAAGCAAATTGCATGTTTAAATTCTGACTTTTCCTTCTATTATTTCTATTCTTGTTTTGTCATTATATCCTAAATGTTCATCATTTTCTGACCATTCACTTTAACTGCTAGCTGAAAAGCTATTATTCATCAAAGAATTGCTATTTGTTGATAAATTATTTCTACTCCCATTTGAAAAATCAGTTAATTAAGAGCTACTGCTAATCTTGCTACTAAAGATGCGATTCTAATTTTAACCAAATATAACCTGATGAAAGGTAGGGTTACCCAAAAAAATATATTTAAAAATCCTTAAGAATACTTTTTCTGTCAGCTTTTAATTATTTGCATCTAAGAGAAATGTTTTGTTTTCTTTTAATTCAAGAAGAACAATATATCCTGTTCTCAATAATGTAGCAAGGAATCTTAAAAACGAGTAATAATTACTCTTTGAAGAAGAATCTAGACTGGTAGTTACATTAGAAGTAGAAGAAGATGGTTATTATTAGATACTAGGTGAATTTTAATTGTTAATTAAGTTAAAGAAATGCATAATTAATTCTTGGATTCTTTTAAATATAAGTTGAAATTCAGTTTAAAATTTGGAAGATATTTAAGGAATGCAAAAGCTTTATATATTGAGAAGAACGAGGCGCTATACATGATTGCTAATAGTGTCTTCTTCTTCTGACTTTTAAGGAATTTAAAGCATTTTAGTAAATAAATCAATAATCTAATTAAGCTGCTTCTCCATTCCTACATAATATTCGTATTGATAAAGCAAAGTAATTTTCAGCAAATCTTGAATATTTGATAAGCTTCTTCTTTAAAGTGCCTTTGAAAAATGAGGTAATATGTTGGCTATTAATGCTTAGCCACTGGCAAAACTCTTAATCTTCAAGAGATCCTTCCAATTATTATTATTACTTCTAGTAATTGTTTTTTAAAGAGATGATAAACTAAAATCTTCATCTAGTACACATTTATATACTTTCTCGAAAAGTTTAGTGATCTATACCTCTCCCATACTTGAAGTTTCATTTAATTTTTGGTAGAGCTTGTTAAAAAAATCTTTTTCTCCTTTGTACTCAAACAATATATATTCATCTTATTCTCCTTTAACACCTTTTGAATTGTAGAATTTACCACCAGATCCATGGACATTTTATGAAAATATTTAAGTCTTTTAACCTTTTGGAGAAGCCAAAGGACTCATTTGAACTTCGTCTTTATATAAATTAGAACTCTATGTATTTTGCTAAGATTACTGCTATATTTTAGAATTTTTAAATCGTGGTGACTGCTAATGAAATTAAATAGCATCTTACTAAGGCTTTTCTTCATCTCTAAAACTTTTAGGATTAACTAAAAATTATTTAGGCTTTTTATTGTCCATATTTATGTATATAAGTAGTATTGTGATTTAGCTTTAAATTATATAAATGTTAACTTAATTGTTCCTATTTATGTTTTAGATGTTAGGTTTTTTGTTTGCAAATTATATTTAATATAAAAATAAATAGATATCAATCAATGCTTGCTTTTAAAGTTTTAAATAAATTTACATATTTAAAATAAATTAACAAATAATAAACAAATCTTAAACTTTTTTAAAATATTCAAAAATATTAAAATGACATATTTTAAGTTATAACTAAAAAATTTTAAAACTGCTTAACCCTATCCAAATATTTCAATGTCTATTTAAATCTGACAAACTTAAATAAGCACATTTATTTATTGCAATTTTCTATATCAAATTACAAGTTTTTAATCCTATAAAATCCGATCTCTTTTTTCTATAGAAATTCAATAAATTAAATAATTATTTTTAGTCCATCTAGTTATTTGCAATCTCTTTTACTTCTAAAAATTTATATTTATTCTATCTTTATTACCTAAATTTCAAAAATTAACATTTATTTTCTAATTTTCATAATTTTTTCTGAAAAACTTAGTTTTTAAAAATGTTTATCAAAAACAACTATTTGTCTAAATTTTTTGATTTTTTAAATTAAATAAAAAGATTCGACACCTGTGAGAATTGAACTCACGCTCCCAGAGGGAAACGGCTTAGCAGGCCGCCGCCTTAACCACTCGGCCAAAGTGTC
>JH720356.1:350706-385786 GCA_000231825.2 Tetrahymena elliotti 4EA | reverse complement strand
TTCGACACCTGTGAGAATTGAACTCACGCTCCCAGAGGGAAACGGCTTAGCAGGCCGCCGCCTTAACCACTCGGCCAAAGTGTCTTTCATACTTAGTAATAGTCTATGAAAAAAATGTTATTTGAATTAAAAATAAATTCTATGTCAATCTAGATTCTTAAATTAATAAAAATAAAGTATAAATCAAATAAATTTCAATAAAATGAATTAAATTTACTTTTAGTTTTTCTTTTTCTTGCTTTAAAAGTTTAAGAAATAAATTAAATAATTGGTATTAATTTTATTTGTTGAATTAGTAGTTTTTTGATGCATCATTAAAGGTATTTAAAGTATTACTTTCATCTAATTATTTTTTTATAGAAAAAATAAGTAAATTAATAAATAGGCCTAATTATAAGTAGAGATTAGGGTAATCAAAGCAAAACTTTATTAATAGCTCACTTTTAACAAAAAAAATGAAAAGAAATTCCTTGATTTAATTTGATACTAGTTAAAATTAGCTTGGATAATCAAATACTAATTTTAAATAAACGTTTAATGAAATAGGAAAAACAATTTTAAATTTTGATATAACTGAAAATATAAATAAGATTCAAAAAAAGAGGATAGATTAAAGGAAGCAAGAATAAACAAAATATCAGAAAGATTAGGAGGAAATTTTGAAAAAAAAGCTGATAAAATAAAATGAAGCACATATAATTATTGAAGATATGAAAAAAACAGATGAAATTTAGGAAGATTTTAAAATGGATGTTTCTTCTTTGTATTTTTCAAGTATAATTATTTTAACTTCTACTAGAAAATAATAAAATAACTAACTTTTTTCAAGTGAAAGAACAATTCCCGTTATTTAATTCCAGTGGCCATCAAGATAAGTGGAACAATATTGCAAAAGTTGTAATAAAATCTCCATTATCTCCCTAATTGAGCCCAGAAAATTCATAAATTATAGATCTAAATAATAAAAGAAGGAGTCTCTTTAGTAATTACAATACGAATTATCTTGAAAAATCTTTTGAATCAGTAAGTAATATGGCTTCTGGAAAGTAACGAGTCTCTTTTTAAGAAAATGAAAAAACCAAATAGAAAGAGAACAAAGAATTTGAACATTTAGATCAAAGTAATATTCACGCTTTACTTAAATATTTAAAAATGTAATTTAAAACAAACAAACAAATGGAACTCTAAAATTAAAAATTAAATTGACAATTTTATTATTACTTCTTTTTTGTGGTTATACTAAATACTTAATATTTATTAAAAAAGAAGAACAGCTTTTTTCTCATGTTATATCATCAAATTATTTAGAAAGCGCCCTAAAAAATAAGACATCTAATTAAATAAAGTTTAGGAGGATTAAGCTAGGTAAGTTTAAATACATTTTTGTTGGTGATTTATTTACATGTTTCTTTCATAAATAAAAGGATCACTTTAGAAGGAAGTTAAATTCAAAATAATAGAAAACTAATAAGACTAACATCAGTTAATTTAAAGAAACAGGTTTGTACCTAAAATATTTTTAGATAAATAGATTATTTTATTTGAGAATACTTAGTAAAAAGTACCATCTTATCACCCTTAGATACAAACCCACAAAAAAGTTTTCAATTTAAATATAATAAACTCTCAACCTTAAGCTAGATCATAATCTTAAATATTTTAATCTTCTAAAGTTAATAATGACTCAGGTTTGACAGATAGAAAGTATTAAAAACTAATTTAGTTTAGATCTGAAAATACTTTGGAATATTAAAAATAAAGAAGTAATCTACTTTTTGATGGTTTTTTAGATAATCAATTATAAAATAAACTTTAACACTCTGCTCGGAACAGAAGTTAAAAATAAAAAACAACTCCTAAATTAAAAGCTTAAGGATAAGATGAAATTAGTTTTAAAACAATATTAAAAAATATAACAAAAGATAATGTAAGAAGAAAAAGTTGCCATTGCTCTGAATGTGGTGATATTACATCTAAATAAAAAATGAGCTAAATGATAATATTAGACCAAGATAAAAGATCAAATATGAAGGTGGCCTCTATATCAAGGGTAAACAAAAAAAATAATACAGCAAGTAAATATTTCATAAAAAAATTTAATAACCCTTTTGCTAAAAACTTTTTAAAAAAGATTTGGAAACACCAAGTAATTAATAGTTAAGCATCTCTAGATTAGGAAATTAAACTAAACATCAGAGTATGCTAAGCCAGTTTTAGCTAGAAAAAGTTAGCTTATAGTATTAAATGTAGATAAGTTCTAAACAGATTAATGAACCACCTAAGCTTGATCCAATCAATAGTTAAGATGAATTTACTTCTATGATGAAGAGCTCTAATAAAGCATTAACAAGACAAAATTCATTAGGCTTAGTAAAATTATAAAATGAAGATTCAAATAAACTAACTGATGGCACAGAGACAGAGAGATTTTAAGAAGAAATGTTAGATATTTAGTAGTTAAAATTCAAGACAAATAAGTAAATATTGCTATTGATTCAATAAATAAATTGAGAAATTATTTTAAAAATAGGTCATTTTTTGTGAAAATAGAGGCTTTGAAAAGATAATAGTAAGAATAAAAGAATAGAGAAGATCAATAAACTTATTAAAATTACTCTCCTAACAAGTTAAAGTTAAAGCTAATCCTAAAAAAGAAAGAGAATAATTATGTTTTGAATAACTTTTTAAATGAAAAATAACGGTCTACTCGTCGTATAGAAGAGTATGCGAGGAGACATGCCATAAGTCAATAAGGATAAAGAAATAATTATAAATAGTTCTAGAACAATAGTGAGAAATAAGAATACCTTAAATTAGCAAATTAAATATTTTTAAAAAACACAAAAAAGAATTTATTTCTTAAAAAAATGGATGAAAAAAATGAGAATTTCAATAGAGTTTAAACACCTCTAAGTATTCCAACTTCAAGAATTTCTACAGCTGATCCATACACATTACGTAGATACTATAAAAAAAATGAATTTGATGATAATTTCTAGTAAATAAAATTTCATTATTTAATATTTTTTTAAATAATATTTTTATAAAAACAGAACCAATAGAGAATCAATAACTAGAAAATCTTCTGATTTTAATAATAAAGCCTACTCTTCCTAATCAACGTTTAATTCGACAAAAGGCTTCTCAAGAGAGAAAAAATATCTAAATTCAAATTATGATGAAATAAATTCTTAATGTAGTTGATATTAAAACTTCTATATTAATTAATTATTGTTCTAATTCCTTCAAACTCACTACTAAACAGAATATTTTAAAATATTTGTTTGAAATCAATGATTTTTTGTAAATGAATTTTTTTATTGCAATAAAATATACACTCAACCAATTTATGTAAGCAAGTATTAAATCAAACAACTCTTCATTGATTAAGATTATATTATATGATTTTTATTTAGATTCATAGGAAAATAAAAATATTTTTCTATTACCGTACTCAATCTTCATTCTATTATTTTATGATTAATTTATTATATTTATAAACGTTATTTAAAAATTATTTAAAAGATATTACTTTTATTAATCAAGATAAAGTTATAACAATTTTCATTCATTAAGAAACTTAAATAGAAATAAAATAATTTATCTTTTAATAAAAATTATTTTCTTAAAAAAATTTCCAACAAATTTTAATTTTTCCTAAATCTTTAAATATCTAAGTTCTATTATCATCCTCCAAACAAAATGAATAAAATACAAATAAAATTAATTTAGAATAATTTTTTTTTACAGTTCAGATAAAAAAATAAAAATTTTCATTGATAGCATTCAAAAAACTACTCAAGGAGGTATGGTGAATAGAATTTAATCAATCTTTTTAATATATTTTTTTAAATTGACTAATCCTATAAGAGAATAGTGATATAACCTACATTTTTTTCTATATGTTTAACTTCTTTATAAATGGTTAAGGAATCTCTTGTCCCTAAACGAGAAATAATAAATTTGAAACTTTTATCTCTTGTGTAATATAGCGCACTTAAATAAAGTCTTTTTTTCATGTTTATCCATTAATTAATTTTTATAATAGGATGAAAGAATATGCTTTCTAATGCCATATTATTTTTTAATGTTTTTCTCATATCTGTAGCTAAGCTATTTCTTGCCTACATAAATAATGATGAGGAGGAATTTGATTTTTCATCATCAATTAGATCGATAAAATTACCAGTTTGAAACTTTTAAAATATAAACTAACTCATCATTCTTATATCTGAGTAGTTAACCATAGCATTTTAATAGCTACTTTTGTCATAAAAGTAACCTTCGCCAATAAAAATATTTAGAATTTCACGAAAGTTTAATTCCAGTATTTAATCTACTTAAAAATGAAGATTTCTTAAAGAAATAATAAAATTTAGTTAAGTAGTATCTCTATAATTTATTATATTGCTATTTTTTGTCATAATAAAATCTCTTTTTCTGCTGACTAGGTTTCTATATTTTTAATTATTAAATAGTAATGTAAATTTTTGTTAGAATTTAAACAAGCTTACATGTCTTTTTAGAAAAAGTTTTTATTCTTTGCCACTTCTTAGTTAACTAAAAATTCTTTAAAGTTTACCTCAATATCTAAATGAAATAGTTTTTAATTATTGAGTCTAAGTATATTAGAAAAAAATGTCTCCTTCAGGCTAATAGTGTGGAACCATAAAGTGCATTATTCTTTTTGAAAACCAAAGAAATTTTAAGTAAAAGCAGAGGTCCATAAATAAACCTCAATAAATTTATTAATATTAGTATATCTTTAAGTAAATTTAAATTCTGAAAATAGAGAGTCTTAAACATCAGTGAGTTGTTTCAAATATTAGAGCTACTGGTCATAATCCATTTTGTTACTGATCGAACTTTTTCTACTTTTTTTATTTTTTTTCAAATTCAAAAATAAAAATTTGACAACTTTCTATAACTTCTTGTAGAGCTTACTCCTATTTTTATTTGATGAAATTTTAAAGATAATTATAAGAAATTATTCATTTACTTTGGAACCTTCTTTTCTTATTATTTTTGTAATGAGTAAAATTTATTTCCTAAAATTATTTTTGATGACTTGTTTTCAGTTCTTTTTAAGAAGTGAATGTAGTTATCAAAAGGGAATATTAATTTGTTGTTCATGTAAAATATCATCTTAGGGGTAAACAATAATGGAATCTCTTCTTTCTTAAATGTGAATGATTGACTGAGTTACTAAAAAGAAAATTTATTTTAAAATGATCTTTGAGAGTGATTTGAATAGAAGTTGACTATCCATAATTTAAAGACAACATCTCTTGTAATTGTAACAATCCAAAATTGATTTTATAATTTAATTATATGCCTCAAAATAATTCTTCTAGAATTTATAGCTTTTTCAAGCAAGTACTTCTACACTCTTGATTAATCTCTCTAAAAAGGATATTTTTCAAATATAGGCCTTAATAAAAATAAATTGATAAAAACATCAAACGAATTGAAAAATGCATTTACTTAAATAGTGTAAGCTTTTCTACTTGTAATTCAGTATTTATATTTTATTAACTGCTATAGCTACTACTGCTATTTCTTATGAATTACTTAGGATCCTTTCCATAAAAAGCAATTCTTTTCTTTACTATTTATCTGCTAATATGCCTCATGAAGATTTATTTACCTAAACAAGTTTAAACAATTTAAGCCTTCAGTAGGATTGTTTCCAAGATAATTTTCTAATATATTACAGAGCAATCTGACATCAAATTATGTAAAACTTCTGAATTTATTAAAATCAAATCATGGTATCCAAACTATTTTTTTAGACAATTATTTTAATGAAATCTTGAGTTAATAAATAAATTTTACAATTATTTTGCATAAAACTGTTTTAGATAAGTAAGGACTAATTTAAAGCTTCAAGAAAAAAGTTTAATTTTTAGTAATATTTTTATCTTCAAAAGAGGTAAAAATATGCAGATCAATTATGCTTCTACCAAATCCCTTTACATTCATAACAAATTAATTATTGACATGATTAAATTTCTAAAAAAGAAGTTTGTTATTAACAAGTATACTCATTTTAATAGTATGTATTAGATCTAATTATAAAGCTTATTATTTGTTCATATTTAACTATAAAAGGTTTTTATTGTTTGACGATTTTTAGAAAAATTATTTTGGCTGCAAATTTTTATATTTTTTTTTCATTTTGTGAGTTACATATTCAAGAAAATAGTTCCTCAAAGTTTTATTATTTGTACTGAAAAACTAAGATATTAATTTCAAAAAGCTTTTATGATAATTAACATCAACAAAAAGTTCTGCAGGGGTACTTTTTTTGGTATCCAGTTCTTAAAAGACTATTCTATCTTTAGGAAATAATGAAAAACGAAATAGCTGACTTGAGTCATTCAGAAAGTAAACATAAAATTATTTTTGTTCTTGATCCTTATTGACAATTTATCTAGCATGAGTTTAACTAAAATATGTTAGTTTTTTAGTATCTCTTGAATGAATTTATCTGTCATAATACTTAGTTGCAGTTATGCTATTTTTTTATTTTTTTAGAGTAAATTAAGAAGGTCTTTATTTATTATCAGTTATAAAAGCAGTAAAATCGATGCTTAGAGCTTTTTAAAGATTAAATTAGTAAGAATGCTTTTAGCTACTTCTACACATTACTCCGAACCTAGATTTAGGTGTATTCTAATCAGAAGGACACATTGAAATATTATTTATATCATTAGAACTGTTTAAATAGCTGCTAAAAGAACTATTTTTTCTTTCTAGTTAAACTGAAAATTTCTAAATAGGACTACAAAGGCCCTGTCTCCTATTACCTTAAATATTAGTACTAGAATCCAATACTTGTTTTACTATTTCAACACAATTAATATCCTATTTTAAAGATATCTTGTGTCTACTAAAATAATTATTTACTCTATTTTTTTCCTCTAAATAAAAAATAAAAATTAATTTAATTTCATTAAAGGATAATTACCTTGAACTGCTTTAGTCTCATTTGAGTATTTATTTTTAATGTCTAAGCCAAATATTTACATTAAATGATTTTCTATTTATTCCTTATAATCTATTTTCTTTTTAATTAATTCATTTAAATTTTTAAATTATTCTTATTCATTTGTGAATCTATTTGACATTTATGTTATGCAAATATCTTTTTCATCATTTAAATCTTCAATATACTAAAAGGTCTTGATTTAAGAATTTTTTTCTTAGCATAAAAGTGTCTCTTCAATTTCAATTATCTACTTGTAGCTTATTTGCACATTAAAAATCTATTCTATGGAGTTTATCATATAGATAGTCTCCCACATCAAAGAGTTGAGGAGAAGCTTTTCCTTCAACTGAGTATTTCTTGAAATATAAGCCCTTTTTTCTATTAATAGCATAATAATTCTTAAAAATTATTTGCTGAAATAGCCATACATGATCCATCTATTTAATTTAAATAAAGTTTCTTTTTTTAAGTAAACTTTTTTTAAAATTACTTTTTCACTTCTTTTAAAATATATTAGGGTTGAATTCCTTCCTCAATAAATGTTTGAATAGGTAAATTAACTGTATTGATAGATTGCAAAGTTCTAAGATTTTTAGCACTTATCAAAAAAGTTATATCATTAACACTCAATTTATCAAAACTCTCAATCTAGTGTACCTATGTCCCAATACTTATTTAACATGTTATCTAATAATATTTTTTATATTATTTAGCAATAAAACATGAAACATGGTGAAGTTATTTCCTTAGACTTTCAATTTTTTAAACAAAATTCTGATGATATTACTATTTAATAAAATTCCTCTCTTATTCTAACTTTTGATACTAATTTTTAAAATTAAAAAGTATTTTCAACAAAATAAATAAATAATTTTTACTTTATCTTAATTTACTAGAAGAACACTTCCTTGCTTATTTTTTAAATTCTCGGAATTTTTAAGGTAAGTAATTGATGTTAGTTATCTCAATTAAAATTAATTTTTTGCCAATTACATAAATCCTAATTGACTTAAGTAAGTATTGAAACTATCTGATTAAGTAAAATCAATTGCCTTACCAGTTGGTTTTACTGTCTAATGACAAAAATAATTGACAAATAATTCTATAGTAAATTTAAAAAGTCCCATATAATATTAATCAGTCTCAGTAATACTTTCTTCGATTTTTTGATTTACGCTATTAAGAAAATAAAAATAAAGCAATTAAATTTTTAAATTAAAAATTTTGACAAATTACCAGAATAAAAAAGATTTTTTTTCTAAATTGTTATTAATTGGATGCTATTAGGTTAAATCATACTATCTCTAAACAACACTAAAGGATAATTTAATATTATTTTGGTTCAAGTATAAGATAAATTATCTCAAAGCATAAGACCATATAGTTGATGATTTCTCAATACCACTTTAACCTAGATATTCTCTTGATTCATAGAAATTTGTAGGGATAAAAAATCTTTATGTTAATTAAAATATTTAAATAAAGAAATAAAGTAGATATAATTAACCTCCATTTTTAAGATTTGATTTCTATCCCTTCTTTTGGTTTCTATTAAAATTTGACAATCCAGCTATGTTAACGATAAAAGAATTTAAAAGGAGGATGAATTTTAATCAATTTAAAATTATGTGAAGGATAGTTATATCCTGATATTTTATAGAATAGCTTATTAATAAATTTTTTTAGATTTGTTAAGATGTGAAATATATTTGTTTAGAATTTCTGTTATGTATTTGATTCTTATAAGCTTAATTAATTTTATTAAATAGACTCTCTCCTCAATCTTAAGCTCTAGCTTGAAATATTTTCTTTTGATTAAATTTAATTTTCATTTTCAAAATAGAGTTTCTGATTATTTTCTTGCTTGGATTAGATAAAAAAACTACTATTATTTTATAAATTATCCTCAAAATATATCATAAAATTTTCCTTCATACTCTCTCGTTTTTCAAAAACAGCTTAGATATTTCTTTTATAAATTCTAACTATTCTCTTTATGAATCTTTTTTATTGAAAATCAAATAAATTTATTGGAAAATAAGTGGATGAAGTTTTTAAAAAAGAAAAAAACTTAAATAAATTTAAAAAGAAAGATTACAAAAATACTAAACTTATTGTGTAAAATAACTTGAGGGCTTTACTATCATTATTTTTTTTCATCCAGCCATTTCTTCTTTTTTATGTTTCTTAAAAATGGCTTTGAATATTTGACTCTGAAGTTATATCATTGCTTGAATTAGAACTTGATGAAATTTCTTCAGTTTTGCTCAAGCTCTAGCAATTACTTTAATCAAAATTTTCATCATCGTCATGTAAAATCTTATTATCATAAGAAATATTTTTAAAATGTTTAATTAAAATATTTATTTTACTGGTGACTACTCAACAGTTTCTTAATCTTTGCAATAAAATAACTTGTTTGTCAATCCATCCTTTGATTTGTTTTACTTATAGAACAAAGATATTTGCTAATTTTTAGAGAGTTACCGTCTAATTTTATTTAAATAAATTTATTTATCTTAAAATTAATAATTAAAAACTTACTTTCTTAAAAAGATTTTAATTTTAGGATGAGTAAAATGTAAATCTGTTTCAATAAATTCAGAGCTTCCTTGTTATTTAATCTTACTTATGATTTGATTTTACTAGAAATCTTGTATTGTTCCTTTATTTTTATCTTTAAGAATCTAAAATTGTTCTTAAAATAACTTGAATATCTTTTCTTCATACGTCAATGTTTCTATTTCAATTAATTTTTTTAGTTTTATAATTTTTCTGGTTATCAAAGCATTCCTTATTTTATTTTTGATGTTCAATATTTTTTATTTTTTATCTAGAATTACCTTTTAAATATCTTACTACTTTCTTAAATCTTACTATTAATGAAGATATTTTATTAAATTTTAAGATCTTGTTCTGTCTCTATTTACAATTTACTAGCTCTAATTACTGACTAATTATGATTGATTTATATCATTTGATTCAGATTCTTGCCTAATATTAGAGTCAACCTATAGATCTATGCTATTTTTCAAATAAATATTCATCAAATTTGGTTTATCGCTAATTGGAATTTGTTGAATTTGCCTAGCTTAGTTTTAATTTGTAAGGTAGTGACAAATAACATTAGCCTATTCTTATAAAGCTGCTGAAGATAATGCTTTTTTTCTAGGGCTTCCTTACAGAGAAATACTTTTATCTAAAAAGAACTAGTTTTGTTTGGGAGTTGATTCATAATTATAATCCTATCTATTATCATTTTATAAATCACTAATTGTATTAGAAAAATTATTTTAGTTGGTATTGCTTTTATACTTACTAGTCTTTGGAGAAGATTGAGTGAAATTAGATTATTTTTATTAGTTACTGAACTAAAAAGAATTAAATTTTACTAGTTTTCTCTTTTAAAAAGATGAATTATTTGCAATTGAATGATTTAATTATGATCTACTATTGTTAATCATAGATTGATTCATAGGATTTATCTATGAAATATTAAGCAAAATTTAGCTTGTATTATAAAATTACAATTATGATTACATTTTCTCATCATGAGATGTCTAGTTTTGGTTTATATTTTATTAAATTATCCAGTTAAAATTTGCTTGTGAATGAGATCTTTTAAATATTGAAGAAGATGTTGCATATTAATTTTAAGAGGAGGATAACACTGAATTTTTAGTTGCATTATGATCCTCTACTACAGTATCAATGCAATCCGTTATGTTAGTTTGATAAATATCATTACTTTCCTATGTATTGTTAAAATATTCAATTTATTTTAAACCAGCCTTGATTTGAGAGAAAGCTATACCAACTTCTTGAGCTGGATTTTTAGATTTTTTCTCTATATTTTTAAATGGATCTTATTTCTTTTAAGCATTTTTTTGGTTAAGAGTCTGATACGGAGATAGATTTGGTTAGGTTTTTACTTTTAAACCATTTTAAAAATCTAAAGATTTTTATTTTTTGCGAATATAAAAATGATTTTATGTATCAATTCTAGCTTTTGAGCTATTTTAATTATTTATTAACTAAGAAGTATTGTTGGATTTTACACTAAAAATATTATTTTTTGTTTTACTTGAATCAGTCTTTAAATTGCATTGAATAAATTTGTTTTTTTCTGAAGTAATATCTTAAATTCTATTTAAAATATCTTTTTTAGATTTCTCAAAAACCTAGTCTTACTTTTATTGGTTATTTTATTTTTACTGCATCAAGATATTTTTATTCAAGCCCTAATGATTCTAAAACCAGCTATATAGTGGATTTTTAGGCTTGAAAAATTGAAAAGAATTTGATTTTTCTGTTTGACTTGCTAATTTACCTTCTTATAAATAAAATAAAGAATTTCGAACTATCAACTCTTCAATTCCTGAATCATTTTCTAATTCATTTTAATCCTTTTCTTAAATGATTTCATTTTAAAGCTACTCTAAAGTTTATTCTTTGAGTAATTACTACTTAATTAGAACAGAATCATCTATTTTTTATATCTCTTATTAGTTGAATTGTCTTGTTTCTTCCTATTATTCATTTTCAAAATCTTAAATTATGATTGAATTTACTAAATTAAATTATTCATCTATTAATTCAATAGCATCTTAATTAATCTGTTCAGCCTATAAAATATTTCTTTTTTTATTTTTTGATTAATTTTCCTGATTATTTTTATTTATTTTTAGCTACTCTAAAACTTCAATTAATGAGTTCTTTCTTGATCTTAAAGGAGGTGTGATTAGATTGTTTTATATTTTACTCTATTAATTTTACTAAGTAAAGCAATTAACAACTTTTTTATTATTTTCACTTTTAATAGTTGAATTACTATTTGTTACATTTGTGTTTGGTTTTTAATTATTGTTTTCCAATTGAATATTTTCTTCTTTTAAATAAATATTTTCATACACTAGTTAGGATATTCTTTTTAATATTAATTATGTATTGCTCTTCTCTAAATTTTAATTTTATATTACTTTCTAGCACTTATCCCTCCAAGAATTAAATTTATTACACAAACTTTAAATATCTTTTACCAATTATGTCCTCTAATAGTACATACCTAATACTCTACTGTTTACCTATTCTATAAAGGTATCTATTTTTTCAATACAAGGAGAATATAATCCTCTATCATAAAAAAATTTAATAATTTGATAGTTTATAAAAAGGTATGTTTTTACAAAGTCTTCATTTTAGTAAGAATTAACAATTCTGTGATACCTAAATTTGATGCATATTTCTAAATATAAATCTGATTATTTTAGGCCATTAATTTTATCTTTTAATTCAAACAGTATTTGAGGAAGATTTGTTAATTTAATTGCATCATATAATGTTAACCCATATAAAAAGAGAACTTCACAAATTTTAAGCAAACTCTTTAGTTGAAATTCATTTATTTTTACTCCAGTTTAAGAGCAAACAAACTGCTAAAGCTTATCAATATGAACTTATCTTATCTTTTGACTATACTTTTTGATAAGTTAAATTATTTTTTATATATTTTCATGCATAAGACAGTCTGTTAAGATTTAAATGTCTAAAAGGTATTCTAAAGTAGAACTAATGTCTTTGGTTACTGCAGATTAGCTTAATTATTATTTTAGCTCTTCTAATGACGATAATTAAGAAGATTTTTTTGTTTTAAACATTATTAAAGATATAAATATATAATTTTTGCAAAGTCTTTCAGCTATTATCCCATCCTTGCCTGACTAATTATTTAAAAATGTATATCTTAAAATTAGATTTTCTTTTAAAAAAAATAAATTCTACTTAATTTTGGATAAGTTTTTTATAATAAATGTAAGCATTATCTATATCAGATGAGCTTTACAAATCCTAAATCGAAGGAGATAAATCTAGATATTATTTTACTTCTTTATAATCAACTTTTAAAAGATTTTTAGCAATTAATTTATCCATTTCAAGTTAACTAATTACAGTTTTTAATTTACTTATTGTAAAAAAATAAAAAAAAATAGAGTCAATTATTATTAATAGTCATAATCTTAATATCAATCAACAAAACTTTTGAATAAACCCATTTAAATTTATTAAAAATATTTGATTCAAAACTACCTCTTCAAATATGTTTAATAAAAATCAAAAGTGTTTGCTTTTTTCAAGAAATCAAAATAAAAATGATAAAAAACACCTTCCATATCAGCTTAAGAAATCATTTTTGTTTTTTTGAGAAAATTATTTTAATGTTTAAATATATTAAATCCAATTTGGAAGTAAAAAATAAATTGTGATTAAAATATTTTTTATCAATGAAAAAGGAATTTAAAATACATGTATTTCATAAATATGCTGTTGTTATGAATTTCATTTTGAAAAAAACTGCTAAACTAGTAAATTAATTAAGTGAATATTTTGTTAATCAGAAGAAGAAATAATAAATAATACAATAGAATAATTAATAAATAGTCTAACTAAGATTTGTTAACATTATTTTAATTGCATCAAAATTATTAGATATTCAAAACTCTATCAAACATTCATTTAAACAAAAAAAGAAAATTTTATTTGCTTTTTTGAATATAATCACAAAGAAACTAATAATCAATCAATAGCATTATAAAATTAGATGAGTTCAATAAATAAAAATAACAACAACCAAGATGACTCAAATAAAGCAAATTTTTAAGTATGTGTGAGAATAAGACCATTAAATTCAAAAGAAGAAAATCAGACCTCCCGAAAGTACAATAGTATTGTCAAGGCTTAGGATGATATGGTAATTATTTTTTTCCATATATTTATGAAGTATAAATTTGTTAGAAAATGACATTTGTATGAAATAATTTTTTAGAGACAAATAAATTTTACTTAATAACTGCTTTTTTTATTATCAATTTTATTCATCTTAGTTAATTATTGTTTTATAATAGGTTTTTGTGTATGATCCTAATGAGAATAGCATAAAAGATATACTCTAATATAACTAATCTAGTTTCATACCAAGTAATAATCCAAGCTTGGTTGGAGGATAATAAGGTCCAAATAGTGTTCAAGGAAATAATAATGTAAATAATATTGTAAAAAAACCTGAAAAGGAATTTATCTTTGATAAAGTTTTTGATGAAAACGCATCTACTGAATAAGTTTTTTAAGAGGCCATATACCCAACAGTAGATCATATCACAAGTGGTTATAATTCTACCGTATTTGCATATGGTATGACTGGAGCAGGAAAGTCTTATACTATATTTGGTAATTTGTATAGCCAAACTAATTAATAAGATGGTTTAGCTTTAATGATAATAAAATCTTTACATGAATAAGCAAGAGAAGCCACTGGCTAGATTAAATTTAAATTCAGTTATTTAGAAATTTACAATGAAAATATTCGTGATCTCATGGTTTAGAAAAGCGAGAATTTGATGGTCATAGAGGATCCAGAAAAGGGAGTATTTGTCCCAGATTTAACTGAATATCCTTTAGAAGATCCTCAAGATATAAATAATTTTATTATTCAAGGAAACACTAGAAGAATAATGGCCTCAACAGCTGCAAACTAGTTTTCTTCAAGGTAAATTAGATAAAGATTATTAACATTTTAGATAAAAATTGAATAAGCAAAAGCATTTTTGCTTTTTAAAAATCATAAAATAGATTTTAAATAAGTGAATTTTGTGTTAGAATTATTTAAAAGAAGCCCAACAACAACAGGTTGAGTTGTATTTTTAAAGAAATAAAAACCATAAAACTTAAAAAGAATCTTTTTCTTAACATTTGTTTGTTTGATATCAAATAAAGATCTGTTAAATTGGGAATTAATAAATAAATTATAATGTCTTTTTGCTTCTTTTCTTTTGAATTTGAAATTTTTTTACTGTTTTTTTCAAATATTATTTCGTTTGTTTTCAACGCAAAATTTTTTCTCTAAATTAATTTACTATTTATTTATAAAAAAAGATCTCATGCTATTATTCAAATTATATGCGAATAAGTTAATCACGGTTAAAATAAAAAGACTCAGTCTAAATTATGTATCGTAGATTTAGCTGGAAGCGAAAGAGCAGCATCCACTGAAAATAGAGGATTGAGATTAACTGAAGGTGCAAATATTAATAGAAGTCTTCTCGCTCTTGGAAATTGTATTAATTTACTCTCTGATTCTAATAAAAAAGGATCCTTTGTACCTTACCGCGATTCAAAGTTAACTAGATTGTTAAAAGAATCTTTAGGTGGTAATACTAAGAGTATTATGGTAGCATGTATATCTCCAAGTAGTCTTTGCTATGAAGAAACTATTAACACTCTTAAATATGCTGTTAGAGCAAGAAAAATTAAAAAAAGTGTTACAAAAAATGAACAAGAAATGACAGAACACGTTTCTTAATATAAAAGTATTGTGAATGGACTTCGTTAGGAAATCATTAATTTAAAAACATAATTAGACATGAAAAATAAAGAAAATCTTCTTTTGAAGAATAAGCAAAGAATGATTCACTAATATAATTCAAATAACTCTATTGAAGGTCTTGATGAAAGTGAGTTAAATTTTAACAATTTATTAATTTAATTTTTGATATATTTAAACAGATAACTTTGTAGATGAGATTGGTTAAAAGCTATTTGAGAACCTCGAAGAACACTGGGAAATTAAAAATACAATTGAAGAAATTATTAATCTAAATAGAATTAGCGAAAACTATATAAATGAACAAGAAAAGATGCTAGAATTACATTAAGATTAAATAGATGATTTAGAAATTACTGAAATTAAAAGTGATATTTAAAAAAGAAAAGAAGTTATTCAAAGCAATTAAGAAATATTGGCTGAAATGAATTTAAAATTGGCTAAAAATGTTGAATAAAAGAAAGAATTATAGGTAAGCATCAAGAATTTAGGTAACTAATATTAAGGAACTTAGGCATTCAATTCAAGCATGGCTGTTGGTGGAATTTTTGGTAATGACATGGAATCTGATTTCAAGGAATTTGATGCAAACATGAAAGATATAAAAATTTTAGAAATGTAAAAAATGATGCAAAAAATGCAAGAACAGCTTAACTAAAAAGATAAATTGCTTGAACAAAAATAAAAGTTGATTATGGATTTGGTAAATAATTTTAATATTTTCAATATTCTTTCTCATTATTTCTTAAAATTAGAAAACTGGAAAAGAAAATCAAACTAGCTCATCATCTTCACTTTCATAATTATCTGGATCATCTTTGTTACAAAAGAAGGGTAGTTAAATATATGGTGGTTCTAATTCAAATAATATACCCCCTTCTCCCTCTGTCAATTCCTAACCTGGCTCAACATCATCCAATACTAGAAAATTTTACATGAAAATACCTAAGGAGATGATAAGTGATAGACCTGTATCAAGTAAGGAGTCAACAAATGGTCTATAATTAGTAGTAAATGGAAACTAAATTCAGGATGCAAATAAATTTTAATCAAATAACTCTGGAGTTTTCACAAATAACTCAAATGTTTCAGGCCAAACAAATAACATCTCCAAATAAATCAAAAGACAAACATCAATAAATATTAATTAGAATACAAATGCAAATAATGATGAAAATTCATATCTTGCCACCACAAAAAGAACAAATAGAGACTAAAATGCTAAGATGCAAAGCTCTCAACTTTAATAAAATAGTTAACAAGGGGCTAATAAAGATTTAGCAACAAAAAGACCATCTACAAGTAAAAATATTAACTTCCCTGTTAAATAGGCATCAAAAGAATCATAGAATACCCTCTAATAATTACAGATTTAAATAAATGGGTTAAAGCCTAACAACACCAATAAATAAAATTCAAACTCAAAAAATAAAAATAATGGGTCAAATGTTCTTGGTAATAACAACACTATCCTAAATGGAATCTAAAATAGTTCTGGAAAAAAGATGGAAATATCTATTTCTGAGCTTAAGCAGTATGCTTAAAAGTTAAAAAATGTTGATTTTTCTAATATCACTAAAAATTAAAGTGATCAAAAAGAATGTTCAAAGTAAAAACCTTCATTAAATGATAACATAGAGAATTATTAAATTGTAGAATCAAGAAGCTAAGCTGATCTGCTGTAATAACTGAACTTTACAAATATTCTCTAAGAAAATTAAGAAGATTAAAATGAGCAAAAAATGTCTAAAAATGCATCAACAACATCTTTTTCAATAATAAAAAAAGATTCCAAACCTAATTCTCCAAAATAAAAGTATAGAGCTTAAGAAGATTCTTTTAATGTTGAATATTTAGTCAATTAAATGAACAAAAAAGCTGAATTGATGATAGCCACATAGTAAATGAAAAATCTTGATTCTATTATTTAGTAAGAGTTAACTAAGCAGGAATCCTCAAATAACTTGATTAATTTCTCAAATAATATTACAAATTAAAATAATGCAGATTATCATATGGTTCCATAAAATTAAGAAAAAATTAATGTTGCTGAGTAGTAGTAAAAAGGAATAGTTAAAAGTAAAGCAAATCGTAGTATGTCTTGCTTTAAAATGGGAAGCTAAGATCTAGAGCTTAATTCTTATGCATTTGCAAGAAAAAAAGTGAGAGAATTAAAAGACAGATTAACTAAAATGGCAGAAAACATAGATTAATACAGCAAAGAAGAAGCTTAGAACTTGCTAAAGGAATATAAGATGCAAAACAACTACCAATTAAAGAATACAGAAGATGAATAAAAGATTAAAATATTAGAAAATTATATTGGAGTCACCAATCAAAAGTAATAAAAGTAAGAAAACAATGAAAACTTGCAGCCATAAATCGTAAATAAAAAGCCTGGTACTTTTTCATCTCATCAATCCTCTTCTACCACTTCTTCATATGTCTAATAATAGCAGTTGAAAATGCTTAAAAAGGAACAAAATTAGAATAATGCATGCTTAAAAGGTTTAAGTCTTCATAGTAATAATACAGCTAATTAGCTTCCACCAACACCAACGAGCAACAATTAGAATTCCTAAAATGCTTGTTCAAATACTTCATCTAGTAATATTAATAAAAGCAAAAAAGTTCTCCCAAGAGGACTACTTTCACAATTAAACTCAAACTATGCAGAAACAGTAACTTATTCTAAGAAAGTATCAGCAAATTAATCATCTTTCCACCAACCTTCAAGCAGAAACACGTAAGAATAACATTTTTAAATAAAAATATTTAAATCTAGTAATTTATAATATAGAATTAGAGACAAATCTCCTTTATCTACTAAAAACAGAGATAACTCTAGAAAAAGATTACAAGATGGCTTTGGACATGCTTCATAATAAGTTTAAATGAACTCGAATGTGGTTATTCCTCCTAAATCTAAGTAAGCACTAACTCTGAGAGATCAATAACAAAACTTTTAATCCCTTCAAAATTAAGAAAATTAAGCTTAAATTTGAACGAAAAATAAACAATATATTATAGATTGAGTAGATTAAATAATTTTATTCATTTTATGAATTAAAATCCTCAAAGATGGTGTGTCAATAGCTTAAACAAAAGCAGAAAAATAAAATATATCATTTATATAAAAAAGTTTGGATTTGCTTATTGCAAGTAATTACATCTTTTATACTAACTAATTCTTTACCAACTTATAAATAAATAAATTAATATATTTTTGGTGTTTATTAATATGAAGATAATTTTATAAATTAAAAACTTTAATTTGGTAGGTGATTAATGAAACTTACAATAGAAAAATATTATTTTTATAAATATGTTGATTCAGTTTGCTTATAATTAGTAACTTGATTTTATATTCTAATTATTTATTAACATGTAAATTGTTCAATACTATTTTTTATGCTTTTTAGCAAAGAAACAAAAAAGCAGAGATAGAATAATTTATTCATTTTATTTAATTAAATTTTTGGAAAAGCAAAAAATATAAAATAATCTATTTATATTAGTACATCCAAGATTTGGTTATTGTCAGTAATAAAATCTTATATTGTTATTCTAAATGATACTTTGAATAAATGAGATAATTTTTGATTTTTAATCGAAACTTTTCCTTTTCAATAAAAAATAATTTATGTTATTCAATATTATCATTTTTCAAAATAAAAACTTTCTCTGTAAAAAAGTTACAGTGATATTTTGTTGATTAATTAATTTATTTTATTCTAATTTGAATAAATTTAAAATGAAATAATTATTTTAAAATTACAAAGCTAATAAAATAATTTATTAATTAAATTAAAAAGACTCTTGATGAAGAAGATAAGCTCTACTTTTAGAAAGAATAAATAATAATTATCTATTCAATATTAAGTTAATAAAAACAAAACAAAAAACAAACACAAATAGGATAGATCTTAAAATTAAAATCATCATACAATATTTTAGCATAATTTATTTGTAGGAGAATGTGCTATGGCATAACAACATATTAAATTTTCAAAAAAATAAGATCTATCTTTAATATTTCATGCTTGTTTAAATCTTTTAAATATTATTTAAAATATATTTGACTTTTTTTAACATTCTTCTTGATTGAATTTGAGTATAAATATAAATATTATTTCCTTAAACTATACTTTTTAACATATCGCTTTCATTGTTAACTTTTAAGATTTTCTTCTTCTTTGATTAATTAAACACCTTCTACAGACTTTAAATCTATAACAAGTCCTGGGTTAGAGGGGTTAATTTAGTTATTGATCTTGAGGATACGTTGTAAAAGTTCGGTATGATGAGGAATAGCACCAGAATCTATCTTTTCAATTAATTTTTAATCCTTATCGTAAACTGAAATTACAGGAGTCTATTATTCAGCAACTATCTTTCTTTGGAATTCTAAATGCTCATTGTAGAATTTAATTGAGGGAGCATAATTATTAACAAAAGCCATAGTAGTAATATATAATTTGCTTTGGTTTTTATGAGTAACTTCAATTTTTCCAATATTAGGGAATAAGATTCTCTTCATTAAAGTTTTAGGAAGCTTGTTGAAGGGGATTTCTGCTAACTTTTAGATGTTATTCATTTTATACTAACTAAATAAGCTATTAAGTGTTCAAATAATTAAAAATAATATTCCTTTTTTAATAGATAATATATCTAAATTTAATATATAATTTTTAATTACTTATTTCTAAAAATTTCCTTTTTTTTCCTTTTTAAATTCGCCCCAAATTAAATCTCTATAAATTCTTTATTGAAAATCTAGAGAAAATTGCATATTCATCACTAAAGAAGATTGATAGTTATTTTGTTAATTATTTAGTTTTTTATATCTATAAAGTAATAAAGTTTATATATACATTTTATATAAATAGTTTAGTTTAAATATTTTATTGTGCAATAATAAGTTTCATCCTAATTTGATATAAGCATAACCAATTTATTCTATTTCCTCTCTATTTAAAATATTTCTCCCATCAAAAATAAATGAAGGTCTTTTCATCTTTTTAAACATTCTTTCATATTTACATTATTTAAAATCTTCCCATTCAGTTAAAATAACAATTGCATGGGAGCTGGCTGAAGCAGATTCTCCATCTTCAAAAAATTTAATCTTGCCATCATAGCAATCTTTCCAGATTTCTTATCTTTACATTTCTTTTTTCATGCTTTCTAACTTTGCTAATGGATCATAAACATGTAAAATAGCTCCTTCTTTCAGTAATTCAGAAGCAACTGTTCTAATAAAAAGAAAAATAATAAATAACCAATTAGATTTTTAAAATAATTTTTACATAGATGCACTGTCTCTTACATCATTAGTATTTTTTTTATATGAAACTCCAAAGACAGTAATTATTTTATTGTCAAGATTATTGTACATTTTTTCTATCTGTAAAATAATATTGAAATATGGAATATTTTGTTATAAAATTTACTATTAATTTAGAAAATCTAGATTTTTAATATTCATTCATCTTGACAACTTATTTCCAATACTCTGCAACTTAAGTAAGTCCCCTACTTTCGCAAATGTAAGCCAATCCCAAAACATCCTTTTAAATTAGAAAAAAAATATTGTATCTAAATTGAAAATAGTATAATTACCTTTTTAAAACAAGAACCTCCAAATCCTACTGAACAGTTCAAGAATTTGCTTCCTATTCTTTTATTTATGTATGAAAGGTTACGAAAGTTTGAAAATAATAAAATTTAATCTACCTTGAATCTGAAGCTACACACCTCTTGACTTCTTCAATATTTGCTCCAGTGGCTTCACATAAAGCTGTTATACTATTGATTGAAGATACTCTTTGAGCTAAAAATGAATTTGAAACCAACTTGGATAATTCACTTGAGACCACATTTGTTAGAATGATTTTGTCTTTATTTACCCATTTCTTATATAATTCTTTTAAAATATTAGTACTATTCTACTCTTCTGGAGAATTACCACCTCCTATAATAACTCTTTCAGGATTCAACAAGTCATTAATTGCACTACGTATATTAATAAAATCCCATAAATTTTTAATAAAATTGACAAAAGAATAATATGATTTTTATAAATACAAAGAAATATAATAATTAAAATAATTATCTTCTGAAAGAAATTCTGGATTAGAAAGAACTACAAATTTGTCTTTATTCTAAGGATTATTCACTTAATTCTCTTAGAGGATCTCATATATACTCTTAAAGGTTAATACAGGTACAGTGCTTTTTTCTACTATTGTTACAGTTTTATTTAATTTTCTCTTGTCAAAATATTCTGCAATAGATCTAGTGCAAGATTCTATGTACTTAATATCAAAACAATAAGATTCTTTATTAGATGATGATTATTTTATAGGAGTATTAACTGATAAAAAGATTATATCAACATCATCTAATGCTTCATTAATATCACTAGTAAATGACAAATTCTTATTTCTTGTATCCTATTTAAAATTAATTACTTTACAATAAAAGCATTAAATTTATTAATTTTACTTCCAATAAAAGAGATAATCCGCTTTCAAATACAGGCAGAGTTTCACTTTATTACCATTTTTATATTTATTGCTTATCAATATCATAAATTGTAAACTAAAGTCATAATTAAGAAATTAGATTAAACATTCTTATCGAATTAATATACTTATATTTGAGGATGCTTGCTGGCAAAAACAGCCATAGTTGGGCCACCAACATATCCAGCCCCAAAGCATGATATCTTTTTAATAGTATTCATAAATTTTAACTCTATTTTTTATAATTTATATGATTTATTAAACTTTAAATTATTTGAATATGAGCTTAAAAATGCGCTAATAATAATTTAATTTTGCGGATAACTATAATTCACAATTTGAAAATTTAAAAAGTTAATAAATAATTTAATATCTATCTATCAATCAATCATCTATTTTTTATTCAAAATCTAAAAGATCTTTTTCAATTATAATTTTTGTAAGAATTTATTAATAATCTCTCTTATCCTTCAACTCAAATTAAAATTGAAAACCAAAATTTTCTTCAATCAAATTTTACATTTTAAAATATTTTATATTCAATATCAATAATGACTTTTTTAAAAATTTTATCAGTTAGTTTTGAATAAATATCAGATGAAATAACTGAAAGGAATAAATGTCTTTTTTATATAATAAATTAATTAAATATTCCTCTAATTATTAAAATGAAATCTTATATATATTTAATTTTAAAGTTCATTATTATTAATTAATAACTCTTTCTGGATATACTCATTCACAATTAGTCTTGAATAAATACCATAAATGTTAAAGAGCTTTATTTTTTTTCTTTTCTGGACTTGAAACATCAAAAAAATAATTTTAACAACACAAAATGATATTTGCTGAAAAAATAATAACAAAGTAAGATAATAATGTATTAATGCTTTAAAAATGTAAATAAAATCTAAAAAAGAGATTAATCATGCTTTCGTTTATGGAAAAACCCTTTCAATAATAAGTCAATAAGAATTGATAATTCTTTCTAGGTAATTTTTATTTAACGATTAGTTTTGAATAAATACCATAAATGGTGAAGATATTTTTTTATTTTCCTTTTGTGGAGTTGAAGAATTTATTATGGCAAACAAAAAATGATGATTCTTACAGCACAAAAGAATATTTATATATTAAATTATAAATCTAAACTTATTGAAAAGTATGATAATAAAATATTAATGTTTTGATAATTAAAATAAAATCTTATAAATATTTAATTTCATTGTTAATTATACTTTTGTTTATATAAAATCAAAGAATTTTTCAATACAAATTGATAACTCTTTCTGGTTCATTTTAAGTTAACATATTAACTATTTAGTGAGCAGCATATTATCCATATTATTCTTATATTTTTTTGGATTCTAGTAAATATAATATAGTTGCTCTCATGCCAATCATTTAATTGATTGTAAAGTATATTTTTGATGGCTCCTAGCAATCTTAATATTCTCTATTAGTTTTTTCAAATTCTATGTAATACTTTCCATCTGGTGAAAAACATTTTTCTGTAAGATTTAGTTCACTTGAAATAGCTTTGACAAATGAAACAGAATTATCAATCAAATTAATAACTGAGAATAATTCTTCTTTTTAAGTTTAGATAGAAACAAGAGCTATCTATAGATCTTAATTTAAATAATAAACATCGTTTAATATGCATCCCAAAGAATCCATATTGTCAGTAGGACTTAATACATTAAGATCTATTTGTCTTAGTCTCCTATTTCCAGCCCAATCTAAAACCAAAACTGCTGGCTATTTCTTGTTGACCCAAAATGAGACCTTTATTTTTGAAAAATAGAAATAATGATAATATTTATTAAGATAGATATACTTCTCTTTCATTTAATGGGTAAGCAGCAATTATATCGCAAGTAATTTTCTGATCTAGCCTTTTTAAAAATATTATATGTAAATAATAATAATTTAGAATAACGAATTTATATATATATATATTACTTTATTACACTAAAGCCTTTCTCTCCTTAGAAAACATTACATATGAACATCTCAAACAAATCTTCAGATTAGTGAGCTCCCCAAAGCATTACAGTATCAATTTAATTAAGAGGAGTTATAAATAAGAATTTTTATTTTTCATCAGGAATTATGATTTAGTTTAGATGGTCTGGCTAATCAAAGTTGAAGGTTGTTAAAATATACTCATTTACAGAGCAAATAATATTCTTCTATTCTAATACAATAACCCTTTTGCTTTCTTGTAGAATATGTATAGTTAAACCACTTGTTATTAAATCATCAATCTTTCTGGCTTTCCTTTCAGCTAATTACCAATTTATTTCAGATGGGACTTTAGGATGGTTTTTTGAAACAACTTTTCCTGTATAAACATCTCTCAACTCTAAAATATACTTTTCAGTATTTAAGCATAGTATTGTTTAATCATCATAGTGTTTAAAATGAGCCATTTTTGCAGGAATCTAATAGCTACTCAATGTTTTTTATGTGTTTAAATCTTGCAATAGGCATTTCCCATTTAAGAAGTAAATAAATACTTTGCTACTCTTAAAAGCAACAACATGAGATACTTCGCATGTAAAATCAATAGGAAGAGTCACAAGTTTTTCAGTAATTCTATTATGTTTAATATTTTAATGAATACTATCATTAATTTCGCTGCTTTCATTAATTATTCCTTCAAATGAACCTAAGTTTTAAATTTGCTCCATAATACTTGTTTGCTATTATTTTTTAAATTTTCTTAAGTAAATTTTTAAGATTTATTCGAATGACATAAATTGAATCAAATATTCTAGATAAATACACTTCAAAAATTTATAAATTGAGAATTTATTAAAAATTGCTGTTAAAATATCCTACTCTTTTTGATAATAGATGGATGACACATTTTTAAATACTTCGCCTAATTCAAATTTTTTGTAAAAATATTTTCCATTTATTTTGTTTTTAGACAAAAACATTTTTATTTTTTACTTTATATTTGATTATGATTTTAAATTGGTGAAATTGAGATACTGATTAAGAACTTGGAAATGAAAATTAAAATAAAAAGACTGAAATAGAATAGAATTAAAAATCAAACCAATAATTCTCATTATTTTTTAAATTAATAAGTTTTAAATATTCAGACTTTCTTTTCATATAATCTAAATAGAGATATTAAAATACTTTTGATTTTCCTATTAATATTTTCTAATAAATGGGTGAAAGTTGAAGCATTAAAAATAAATTTACATCTTGATTGTTAATAACAAGTAAAATGAAGATAAATCTTTTAAATTTGATACTACATTGGTGAATATATATTTATTTACATAAAAACTGAATAGGAAAAATTAATTTAGTGATTATTGATTATTTATGAAATTATTTTTAATTTAATTTTCTTTCATTTATTAAGGATCTATTTATATTTCTCTTACAATTTATTTAAATCTAGATAGTAAATATCGTTAAAAGACATATTATGTCTATCACCACCAAATAATAAGATTTTATCCTGCCCAAAATCTATCACTCTATGTCCATCTCTTGCACAGGGTTTCTTTCCTTATCTTACATTGTTTGAATCATTCAATGGTTCAAGGAATCTGCTAACAGTAACTCTACCAAAATCAGTTAGCTTTCCTTATCTTATTTTTAGGTGAGGCATAGGATTTCCTATAACTTTATTAAAAATTACATATTTATAAGGGAAATAAATTTTATTAAATAATTTACCAAAAAGAGAATTTTTCATGGCTTCAGAAGTAGGTGATAAATCCCTAAATTTGTCTTCCTCTTTTTAATTAACTTCGAAAATCTGTAACATGCTTGCTTTTTATTGTTGGAATTCTTTACGTTTTTTTTCTAAAAGCTTGGTTGGGCTACCCAAACCAGGGGAAGCTGTTCCTTTTGACTCATCATCGTTTAGCATGTCTTTATCAATATATGAGAAAGTTCCAGTTCTTTGGTAAGATTTTCTTTACTATGGACTTGCATTTGATCCTATTAAAAAAAAAAATTAAAAATTTTTATTCTAATAATTTGAATTTAAATAAAAACAATGTTACCTCTTTTTGGAGATGAAATAAAGGAAGTCTAGCCTTTTTTCTTTGATCTAGATCTAAATTGGTTAGGCTCTCCTGAATTTCTCTTTTAACTATCTGGAGATAAGGATGATTGGTTTAATATTTCTCTTCTTCTAGCAGAATCTTAGTCTACTATTGTCCATGTTAAAGACTAAGTATCAAAAATGCACAGATCATCTAATTCCCAAGTAATATCATGAATACCTCCTAATAAAACAAGTTAATTCTAAGTGCTGAATAACTAATGGCCACTTCTGATCTAATTATTTTAGAATATGTAAAAGTATTATTTTGCTTAGTTAATATAAAATTATACCTTGGGAATTACTGAGCTCTTAGGTTATATTAATTAAAATATGCAATTTTCTGTATTAAAAACCCATAAATCATTGAGCCTGGTGAAGCCATCACAACCACCAAAAGCATATATAAGCTAAGGTTAAGTTTTTATGTAAGTAACAGCAGATTCTAGTCTTCCTTTTGGGATTATTGTTGCATTTTTTTCTTAGAGGGCTGCATTAGGTTGATGCTTAAATTTATTAGACCAACACATAGTATCAAAATTAAATTCATAAACAGAATTTGACAATTAACCATAATCACTAAAGTAACCAAATAGAGTGTACATCTTATTACCAATTAAGACTGTACTGTGAGAGTCTATACTTGGTGGACATTAATCCTATTTTCCTAAATTAACTACAAGAGACCAAGTTTCAGTTTTGAAATCAAAACTCCACATTTAATTACTGCTCAATGAAGCTCCATGTTATCCACCAAACAAATACATTTTATCCTTATATACTTAGCATGTATGTCTACTTTTAAGTCCTGTTTGAATTGATTAAAAAAATAGAAAAATTATTTAAGGATTTGTCTGAAGAGAGTGAGTGTAGATTAGCATTACAATTAATTAAAGATAAAAAGAATGTAAGCATGAATTAATTTTGAATTATAAAATATCAATAAGCTATTTATGTTTCAATTCAAAGCACTTAAAGAATTTAATTAATTTTTGATTGAATGGGAGTAGTTTCTTTTATTTTGATAGATGTAAAAGAGGTGAATAATAACGTAAATACAATTTAGACTTTTAATCACAATCAATCAACTAAATATATAGAAAAAAATATCTAATTTAAAAAAATGAAATACCTGGATTCACTTTTCCTTTTACTTTAACTCTCTCCCATATATACTGCTCTGATGAAAGGTTTATCCTCCAAAAATCTCCAAGAGGTCCAGCAGTCAATTCGTATCCTCCATAAACATATAAACTGATGAGTAAAAAAAATATGTTATAAGAAATTAAAAGTTATTTTTGATATGTTAACTAGCAATAAGTTTAACCTATCTTAACTCTAGTAAGTTAAAAAATGACAAAAAAAATGCAAATTACTATCCGTTATGAGAGCAAATTGATGATCTGGAACGTGATTAAATATTGCTTCCAATTATTTTGCATTCTGCCCATTTTGGGTCTTTTTGTTCAACCATGCTAGAGTTTTTCAATTCAAATTTTCTGTCAATTTAAATGAATAATCCCTTATTGTCATGGCCACCATTTACTTCATGCTGACTACCGTTCTCATAAATGGCTGTTTTCATTAAGCGCAATCTCTTCATGGTTTAGCCTTTTTAATTATTTTAAGGAGAGTTATTTATGCTTGCAGTGTAGCTTTAAAATCCTCCATTATTTTATTCTTAACTTGTCCTTCTTGAATTTGTTCCCTTTGTAGAAGATTAATAATTTAATGAATTTTATTCAGTGCTGCTTAGATGCTTTGAGTGATTTCCATAACTTTTTGGAGCTAAATTATTTCGCTAATTTGAAAATTGTGACATGGCTGATTCCGAAATAAAGACCTCCTTTTTTTCTTTTTTTTAAGATGAACTATTTAATCTAACTCTATTTCTACTCTGAGCTGAATCTAGCTAGTGATCTAATCCTTGCATTTTTGTTTTTTACTATTTATAAATATTAACTCTTAAAAAGAATATATTTTTTGTGTTGGAAGTGATTCAAATAATATTTATTGGGCGATGAATCTAATGATAAGCTTAATAATTTACTATTTTTCGCTTTTTCAACTTAAAATTTATTGTATATTTCACAGGTATAGTTCCTACTGTATAATTTTTTTCATTTTATGCAATTTTCAATTAAATTTCAGCCTTTTAACATGCTTATCATTTTTTATCCACTCATTTTGGCATTTTTGAATAATTCATTACTGATGTTTCAAATTATTAACTTGTTCCTAAAATTTTTTAAATCTAACTTTACATAAATAAATATGTAACTAAGTATTTACAAAATTAATTAATTCATCAGGGATTCTATAAATAAATAAACTACTTTCTATATTATTAAAAAATAAAATTTCTAATAAGATATTTTTTACTAAATCATTAATGAATAGTATTCTAGATTTAATTAAATGACTTAATATTACAAATAAAGCTTATCCATAAAATTATTGAATATTTAATTGACATAGAAAAATATTTCACAATGCATATTCCATAAGAAACTTTCGAGTGTATAAAAAAATAAAATTAGATATCCAAATTCTTTATGAATTTCAATAAATATCTTATTTTAGAAACAGTACAAAAAATATTATTTTTTAAATAATAAATTAAAAATAAATAACTATTTTAAATCATTTTGCATTTAAAAATCTTTAAAGAATAATTTATTATTAGAAAATTATTAAAAAAATTTTATTTATAAATTAAGATAAAACTAAATTAATTTCAATATTAATTATTTTAGAAAAAATATTTAGAAGTATTTAAGCTATTTAGAATAATAAGGTAAATTTGTGATAATGTTTGATTGGTTATGAGATAAAAAAAATTAATTAAATAATTATCAAAAAATTTAATTTCAAATAATTTTGATTTATTATCTTTTAATTGATTACTTAACTTAAAAATATAAATTTTTATTTGAGAAATAAAATAATTTTTTATTTAATTTATTTTACAGTAATGATTAAATTACAATTCTTTTTTATTCTTTTTCTTGTATTTTTTTGTAAATTATTTTACAGAAGCAAAAAAATCAATAATAAAAAGTATTTCACATTATAATATTTACGCGGTTTTGTATTCCGCGCAATCTGGTATCGTTAAAACTGAAACCCGCACAAAATTTTAAAGAAATTAAAAAAACACTTTATTATATGGAAAAGATTTGAATCATTTTTTACAAAGAAAAATTTGATATTTGACAAAAAAGTATAGTCTTTAATACTAATTAAAAAAGAATAAAATAAACAAAGATATTAAGAATCATACTTTTTAACAATGCAAATAGATCAAAGAAAAAAATTGGAGCTTCTTGATTATAGAATGCGCCATCCTTCAACTTCACCTTTAAAAAGCATAAATAATTTTGCTAACATAAAACAAAAAATAAATGGAATTGATATGTACAAGAATAATGATCAGTAATATAAGGATATTCACGATAATGAAGAGGATGATGATGAAAGAAGTGGATAAGATGAATATTTAAATTTTGAGGACAATTAAAATAATTAGGGTAGTTTAGATTTTATGAATAAAAACCTTTCTGGCTTCAATGGAGCAGGAAATTATTTGTACTGTACACCTCCTGTTAAAATTAATAACAATTATGGCAATAATCCTAGTATCTTGAATGACCCTCATCTTATTAAGAGTTTTAATGAACTTGATGAAAACAATAATGAAGATGAGCAAAACTCCTCAGAAAACAACTCAGAAGAGGATGAAAAAGAAGTAGAAGAAGAAGAAAATAGCAATAATGAGGAATCTTAATAAGATGATAGCAATTAGGAATAGTAGGAGAATGCAGAAAAAGATGCTTCTTCTTAGCAATCTAATAAAAATTAAAAGGGAAAATCAAATTAGGTATAATAAACTGAGAAATCATCAAAACAGCAACCCCCCTAAAAAGTAGAAAATTTTGAGCCAACAATAAAAAAAGCAAGAGTTTTAAATTCATAAAAAATCCTATTTTAAGAAAATACATTCCCAAATGAGGGTGAAAAACCATAAAATTAATAAATTAGTGAGTAATAAAAGAAAAGTGAAGATATAAAATCAATAGCAAACTAAATTGGGCTTATCTAAGTTAAAAATATTGCAAAAAATAATAATAAAACTTAAAAAAAGATATCAAAAATTACTGATTATTTGAACTAGGATTTAGTCAATAAAAATGGAAATAATAATAACAATATTCTCTCTAAAAGTACAGCAAACTCCAATAATACAGAAAGCGAATAAGTTTAATTGCTAAATCGCGAACTTAAAGAAAAAGATCAATAGCTAAATTAAAAGTAGAAGTAGATAGAAAATCTTGAGAGTTTAATAGGAAAACTAAAATAAAGTTTATAAAATGTAAAAACTTCAAACACAACTAGTGGATAAAATTCCTTAAATCCTTCTGTTATTGATCATCCTAAAATCAAGAGAATTGTTCAAAAAATGTTTTTTGAAAATTCTGTTTTAAATAGAAGATTGATAAAAATGTAACTTTAATAATCTAAACAAAGACTAGGAGAGTATGTTGTGTAAATTCTATTTTTTTGAAATGATTTTTAAATTTACTAATAATAATAATTTTTAATAATAGAGATCTATAAAACTTTAAAGAGTAATGGATAGATGGATTTGAAGTTTAGGAGCTTTACACTTAATTAGTAAATTTTAATTATTTTTTAAAAAAGATTTGGCTTATCTTTGAGCTCATTATAAAATATTCTATTTATTTAATAGGATTAAGTTTAGAAAAAAATTAAGTATTATTAAAACTTACTCTAAAATTTGAAGACTATGAAACCTAAGAAAAAAACATAAACAAATAATAAGCAATAAAAACAGCTCACTTTATTAGGTTCTATTAATGAGCCTTCTACTTAAACTAATTCTAACTAAGATAGCAACTCAAAACTTACTTTTGAAGATGAAGATGAATTTGATACCTCTATTTATCCAAACTAAGCTGTAGCTCATGAAGAACAAAAGCGCTTCACAGCTTTCCAAATTACTCTTCTCTAAAAATAAGAAGAAGTGATATTGAGTAATCTCAATCAAAAGAAAAAAGAAGTCAAAGAAATAATTAAAAAATATTAATTACAGTTCCTTGAAGAAAAGTAATTGTTAATTTAATTCTTAGCTTATATATTAATCTATAAATTTATATAAAAAAGTTCAAGATATGGAGGTCTCCAAGTTGAAAATTAATGGCCTATATTAGGAGAGAGATACTAATTACTTTCACTACTTGGAAAAGGTGGTTTTAGTGAAGTTTATAAGGTAAATAAATTAAAAATATTTTAATGAAAATTAACATTAAATTATCTATTAAAAGGCTATTGATCTTGAAGAGTTCCGTGAAGTAGCAATAAAAATACATTACATTGATAAGTCTTGGAGCAATAGAGTTAAATAAAATTATTTAAAGCATGCCTTTAGAGAGCATGGAATTTAAAAAGAGTTAAACCACCCTAATATTGTAAAGTTGTATGACTATATTGAAATTGACAGTACTTCATTTGCTTCTGTTTTGTAATACTGTGAAGGCCCTGATCTTTCATAACATTTAAAAATACACTCTACCATAATAGAATAGGATGCAAAATATATTGTAAAGAAAATACTTGAGTGTTTGGAGTATTTAAGCTCTTTTTAGAGTAAAGTCATTCATTATGACCTTAAGCCTTAGAATATAATTTTCCATAAAGGGCAAATCAAAATAACTGACTTTGGTCTTTCTAAAATAATTGAAGATAATGCTACCCGTCTCGAACTCACTAGTCAAGGTGTTGGTACATATTGGTATTTACCACCTGAGTGTTTTGAGAATTTTGGCTGTGAAGAAAATGAGAAAGCACCTACTATTTCAAATAAAGTCGATATTTGGAGTGTAGGAGTAATTTTTTATGAAATGTTATTTGGATAAAAACCTTTTGGAAACAAAATGACTCAAGAATAAATTTTGAGATAAAATACTATCTTAAATAGCAAAGAAGTTAAATTCCCTAAAAAACCCTTGATTTCTAAGGAAGCACAATCATTTATAATAGGCTGCTTGAAATATAACCAAGAAGAAAGATTTGATGTTAAATAAGCCCTCAACCACCCATACTTTAAAAAAGTATGAAAATAAAACTAAATGAACAAACCAACCAACACTATTTAAACAATCTATCATAAATTAAAAAAACTGATTCAATTCAAGAGTTAAAATAACCAAAACAAAAGGATAATGATCTATTCATAAATCTATTTATCCTTTAAATAAATAAATCACTAATACTGTCATAAAATAAACCAAACAATATAATTAAACAAAAAAATATACTAAAAAAATATATAAAGAACGATTTACATAAAAACTATTATGAAATAATTAAATTTGGCTACATTGCATATTACCTATAATTATAATAAAATACTATTTATGTTAGTTTAATTCATTTATTTCTCCTCTCTTTTACTTAAATTTAAAAATCCAATTATTACAGTAATATTTCTATTATAAATAACTTCAAAATTAGTTTTATTTAAACTTTTTAAATTGCATTTTATTAAAGAAATTTTAAATATTATTTCTAATAATACTGTTGAACAAAGTAAAAGAAAGCTTTGCTCCATACTTTTCATAATGGTGAAAAAAATGATTAAAAATATTATCTAAACAATCATCCTATTAATTGATTTGAACAATAAATTTAAATTATTTTGATATTAACATAATCAAATAAAATTGGATAAAAGATCTTGTTTAAAAATATTAAAATGAATACAATTAGTGAGTGATTTAGAAACTGATATATAATTAGAAGAAATAAATAGTAGATTATAATTTTATTTAAAATTATTTAATTAATTAATTAGTCATTATTTTTATGAATCAATTTTGAATTTATTTTTGAGATGTTTTTAATTATTAGAATTTTTATTTTTATTTCTTTATTTTTGGTTAATTAGGTTGGTTACTCTTTTTGATTTATTATCATTAAAATTATCTGCATACTTTTTACCTTGGTTAGCACTATCAATTTTTTATAATCTGTTATATTAAAGTTCGATAAAACCCTTTTCAGGTTATTAAAATAATATGTTTAATTCATTTTTATTCAACATAATTTTTATTATTTTAAGATACAGCAGAATTAACAATAGAAGATCTGTTACTTACGTCTCCTACTCTTTTTCCATTTTCCCACATTCCTTCTTTTACATGACCACTGCTCATATGGAATTACCCTTTACCATGTTATTTATCAGCTTTCCATTCTCCAACATATTTTCTACCATCATTGAATGAAAGAACTCCAAAGCCTTATTTTTAGTCTTTATAAAATTCACCTGAGTATTTTCTGCCATCAGGCCACTCAAAAACTCCCTTTCCATGTCTTTTATTTTCAAGCCATTCACCTACATATTATTTACCATCATTCCATATATATTTCCCATTTCCTTCAATATTGTTAGATTTAAAATCACCTTCATAAGAAGATCCATCTGCCCAAATAAACTTTCCTGTACCATTCTTTTTACCTTCTTTATATTTACCTTCATAAACTGATCCATCAGGCCATCTTTCTATACCATCACCTTCTTACAAATCATTTATCCATGTTCCTTCATAAGTTGCTCCATCTAAATGAGTATAAACACCATATCCATGAGCTTTATCATCCTTTTTTTAATAAAATTTTAAAAATATTCTTATTTTAATGCTTTAAAGTGGTGAGAAATATAATTTTTTAATAGGATTTTAATTTACTTTCCAATCTCCTTCATAAATTTCTCCATTAGCATGAACTAATCTTCCTCTTCCATTTGCTTTATTATTTATAAAGTATCCTTCAAATTTAGAACCATCTTGCCAAGTCATAATTCCTTTACCATATCTAACATCGCCTATCCATTCTCCAAAATATATAGCACCATTTTCTAATTCAGTAGATCCTCTAAATTCTTTTAAGTGACTATTAGGATCATCTTAATCATCAAATCCATAAAAAAAAGGGGCTATATTGCGCGAATTAAAGTTTAGTATAGTCGAACTATATGTTGTAAGCTATTCGTTAACTTTTTCATTATATTTTCTTTTTTTAATGGAATTAACCCTCTTTCTTGCAACAAATCCTCTGTAACAAGCTTATATTAAGATAATTTCTTTTGTCATTTATTATATTATCATAAAATGCTTATCTTTCAATTCTATTTAGTAAGCTTTATTTGAACCTATAATAGACTCAAACTCTGTCGTATTACTTTCCCGTAAGCAACTACAATTATTTCCCATGCTGAGATATAAGGCTCAACAAATACCTTAAATTATCAGATAAAATATTATAATCTTTATGAAAACTATTTCCTTAATTTTTCTAAGCTTTAATTTATTGAGTCGTTGAAAATTGATTATTAAAAACAAACTTATTTTCTAAATTTCTAATATTTACTTGAACTTTAAAATTTTGCAGATAAATCATACACTCAATTATATACTAATTTCAAGATAACTTAACAAAATTTACTCTATTAATTTAATTAATTGTATTTAAAGCTAATTCATTAGAGTTTTTTTTCAATCAGTTCGATCTTCTATCTTAATGTATTTTACATTTAAATCTATCTTTCATGAAATTATAAAATATTTTTTAACATTCAAAATATTATTTAATAGTAAATTTATTCATTTTAAAAATTTAATTGAAGAATTTTTTTTCCTTTTTCAAATATTATAATTTGTTTTGTTTGAAATAATTTATATTTAATACTTTAATAGTATTCCTATAACCAATATTAGAGTGTAAATTCAACATCAAGACTTCTATGTAAAGACACTTTGGCCGAGTGGTTAAGGCGGCGGCCTGCTAAGCCGTTTCCCTCTGGGAGCGTGAGTTCAATTCTCACAGGTGTCGAATTTTTTTATTTTAAATTTTTTTGGGGTAAATTAGTTTGATTGATTTACTAAAAAATTTAGATTAAAAGTCTTTCTTTTGATAAACAAAATAAGTATGAAAGACACTTTGGCCGAGTGGTTAAGGCGGCGGCCTGCTAAGCCGTTTCCCTCTGGGAGCGTGAGTTCAATTCTCACAGGTGTCGAATCTTT